>PVIW01001679.1:107583-274595 GCA_004026585.1 Noctilio leporinus | reverse complement strand
GCTGCACCAGCCTACATTCCCACCAACAGTGTACGAGGGTTCCCTTTGCCCCGCATCCTCGCCAACACTTGTTGTTTGTTGATTTGCTGATGATTGCCATTCTGACAGGTGTGAGGTGGTATCTTATTGTGGTTTTAATTTGCATCTCTCTGATGACTAGTGATGTTGAGCATTCTTTCATATGCCTCTGGGCCCTTTGCATGTCTCCCTCAGTGAGTTGTCTGTTCAGGTCCATTTTTTAATTGGGCTGTCTGTCTCCCTGGTGTTGAGTCGCATTAGTTCTTTATATATTTTGGAGATCAATAGGCCTACTTACTTTTTGCAACAATGTTTTGTCACTTTTATTAGAATACAAGTTGTCTACTCAATTTTTTACACCATCTGTCAACTATTCTTTTTATTTTTAATATTTTTTATTTATTATTTTTAGAGAGAGGGGAAAGGAGAGAGGCAGAGAGGGAGAACTTTAATGTGTGGTTGCCTTTCACCTGCCTCCAGCCATGGACCTGGCTGGAGACCTGGCTTGCAACCCGGTCATGTGCCCTGACTGGGGAATTGAACCAGTGACGTTTGGGTTCACAGGCCGGCACCTTATCTACTGAGCCACCAGACAGGGCTTATTCTCTTTTTAAGACAAGACTGTTAGGGTGGTTAACGTATTCTTCTGCTGCCCTTCTCCCCACCACCTTCAGTTCCTGTCACCGCTGATAGTATTACTGAACTCTTACTATGCCAGGCACTGTTCTGAAAGCTTAACCTGAATGATCTAATAGATCCTCACAACAATCAAAGGGGTGAGTGTTACTTAATCCTCACTTTACAATGCGGCACAGAGAATTTGTTGCTAGTGAAGAGCTGGAACTTATTTATTTTTAAATTTTATTGTTGTTGTATTACATCCATCAAGAGCTGGAACTTAGATGCAGGGTTCACAACTGTCTCTGAACATCTAGCCTCTCCAGCAATGACAGCCCCATCTTGGGATAGATTAGGTTGAATCATGTGAAATTCCTGATGTTTGATCTTTTGTGACCTACAAACACACACACCCCTCCTGAGATTTGAAGCAGGTGCCTGAACATTAAGTCTCCAGGTGGGGGTTTTCAAAGGTTTGAACTGTTCCCCAAGGACGCGCAGCTGTGGGTGAGCCAAGGTCACCTGGGTGTGTGGTGTGTGTGTGTGTGTGTGGCGCCATCTGAGCCAAAGGCTGCAGTCTGTTCTGAGATGGGGGGCCCGTTTCCGGGGTGAGAACTCTTGTATGTGCTAACAGTACATTCCAAGGGGGACAAAGGGCAGGTCCCCTCCCTAAGAGCCATGCAGGGCCAAGCTACGGGAGTTACCCAGCCAGCCAGCCAGAACCCACCACCAGGGACAGACACAGCGGGGACCTCCCCGGGGGTTTGCAGATGCCTGGGCAGGGGCCCTCTGCTGAAGGGCCATGTGGACCACAGTGGCTGTTTCCAGGCTTATCCTGCTGCTCCTGGAACAGGTGCAAGGGAAGAGGGCCACCTGGTTGCCTCTGGACTTTTTGGTTGAGAAGCTTCCATTATACGACAGGGATGGGGAGAGACCTGGAGCTTTAGAGGACCCTGTTCTCTCTCAAAAACTTGACTTAGGGGACACTTCTATTTCCCCACCTAGCAGTTTGACATCAAGGCTTTGTTCTCATTTGATCTCCTGCACAGCTGCTGGACAGAGAGACGGAGCGTGATTAGAGATGGGGAGGAGGAGCATGGAGTCTCTGCCCGCTGTAGCGCGGTCCTTTGCATGCATTACTGCAAGGTTCTCACCGTTCAAAACCCTCTTGGGTGGAACCAGGAGCTACGAGGAGCAGTGGGTGGGGATGGATGGTGGGTCTGGGCTGATGGGCAGTGCTCACTAGGATGTTTGCGTGACTCTTCTTTAAACCATTTATTAGGCACAGCTGAGCCTTGAACAGCAGCTTGTACTACGGGGACCCACATATTTTTCCAATAAATACTGTCAATGCATTTACTCCTATAATCTAGTATCCCTGTATTTTTCATATGCTTCTTAACTAAATTTGCCTAAAACTGAACTTTTTCATTTTAACTTCTCCTAGTTCTTCCTACCCCACTGCCCTTTGGCAACCACCAGTGTGCCCTCTATTGGGTTGGGCCCAAGTCTGTACATGCAGTTTTTTCTGTTAAGTAAAAAGACATTTTTTCCATTTTCACCATTAACTTTTATTGATTTGGTTATTTCGAAGTATGTCAGCTGTCTACCACATGGTATATAACGCTGATTGTTCTCAATGTCTCAATTTGATCACCATCAACTTCAATTGGTTTACCTGACTGTGGAACATCGTCCAGTGAGAAATTTCTAGCAAGAAGCTTTGCAAACGGCTTTTAGCATGTTTCATCTGTCACAGAAGCTTCTGCATGGATCTTTTTCATTTGGATTTTTACCTTTCTTGAAATAAAGCATAATATGCCAAAAATGTTGCATATTTCCTATCTTCAATACTGAAATGGCTACCAAAATTCACCGATTTTGTTCAAACGCAGAGATATGACAGCTATCATAACACAATCTAACAAAATTGTTCTGAATGAAGTTCAAGACGACGTGCTACTAGAGCCATTTTACGGGAAAAACAAATGAAGTTTTTGGCCAACTCAATAATCTGTGGATGTTGATTCATATTTTGCTATTTAGAGTCTACACATCAGTGAAACCATATGGCATTTGTCTTTCTCTGACTTATTTCACTTAGCATGACGCCCTCTAGGTCCACCTGTGGCTACAAGTGAGATTTCATTCTTAGTGGCTGGGTGACTTTCCATTGTGTATACCTACATACCACACCTTCTTTATCCTTTTGTCTAGACCGAACACCTACACCACACCCAGATGGTGCTTCCATATCCTGTTGTAAACAATGCTGCAATGAACACAGGTACGTGCCATCTTTTTAAGTGTTTTTGTTTTCTTCAGACAAATCTTCAGGTGAGTTACTTCTGGGTGGAGGGTAACTATTTTTAATGTGGAGAAATCTCTACTATTTACAATCCCATCAACAGTGCTGTCAACAGTTGCCTTTTCTCCACATCGCCAGCCACTGTGACCAGTGTGAGGGGATACCTCATTGTGTGGGTACTTTTAATTACATAGCAATGGTTAATACAACTTTAATCATTGTTGCTGAAACGACTTCACTGCATTTTGTTACTGGCACTGGGGCAGCCTGGTCAGCTGACTTGCTACTTCTGAAGCTGCTTCCTCTTATTTGTCATGAAGAGCCAGGTCCCACAGGTTCCTTTCCTTCCTGCTTTATTCTGTCTGCTCTAAGTCCCTGTGCTGTGTTTGGATTGGCAAGGGAATTTCAACTCCAGGGCCCGGTTCATTTGGCCACTTCCAAATCCATTTCTCAGGCCTCCCTCATCTCTGCCCTGAAATGCCAGCGGGGCTATTCTAAGTGCTAACAAGGCATTTATGCCACTTGGTTCGATTCTGGCACATGCCACAATTTTGCAGAAAGACAGATCTGCATTCTTTTTTAATTAGCAATTCTTAGAGGGAGGGGAAGGAAGGGAGGCAGAAAGGGAGAGAAACATCCACGTATGGTTGCTTTTCACCTGCCTCCAGCTGGAGACCTGGCTTGCAACCTGGTTACATGCCCTGCTGGGAATCGAACCAGCAACCTTCAGGTTAGAAGGCCAGCGCCTTATCCACTGTGCCACCAGCCAGGGCAAAACAGATCTGCATTCTAGGGCTTCTGAATCCACTTGCATTCAGTAGTATCACAACAGCTTTGTGACAAGTGGCGGCTGGCTCTTGGGCTGCAAGGAGCACGCTCATGTTTTCTGCACACCCATACCCTTGTTTTAGGAGTGCACAGTGGCTCTCAATGCAACACCAGAAAGCTCATGGATGAAGGAGAAACATGTAACACTGAAGATTAGCTTCCCTATAAAGGCCAGTCAGTAGAGCCTGCAGAGAATTCCAACTACAAACTACTAGTAGAGAGGTCTCACAGGCTTTCTATGCCAGTCTCCTGAGTTTCAGAAGAGAAATTCTGGATTACCTGTTAATATGTAGATCACACACACATACACAAAATTGACTTTTTCCCTTGTGTATTTTACCTCAATTGGTAGGTGGTTTATATTTCAAAACCTAAGTTTAAAGGAAAAAAAAAAGCACGCTTTCATTCCTACCCAAAGTGATTGATGGGACATTAATCTTCCTTCCGAGGGCTGATGACGTGTAGGTCTGTAAAGGAAGAGATTTAAAGGGGCCTCCCACAAGAAAAAGTTAAACCAAGAATACTGTATCACTACAAATTTTATTCAGAAACCCATCTTTTTTATAATTGTTTTTTTTTAAAAAAAATTCCCATTATGAACTGGGTTGGTCAATCAACTACAACACTTCCTAGCAGACATACGGTAAAAACGGCCTGGCTCAGAATCGCCCAGATCTCTCGCGATCTCTCGACCGCCTCCTGTCACGCTCCCGTCCCCCACCGCCTCCTCCACGACCACGGTCTCTGGACCGAGAACGACGCTCCCGGGACCGGGACCTCGATCGATGCCTGCAACCAAGAAAAAGAAACAAAACTATGGCATTCAAACAAACACCACAGAGCCACAGTGGCTAACGCTTCTAAGTACTGTACCTCATCAAATCAAAGACATTAATAAAAAAGTAAAACGCTGCCTACCTAACCTCAAGCTGCAACTTAAGATGAGCCCTCATTTCAGGTGTTGAAATAAATACCTGGGAAAAAGGGCATCACGGAACTGCAATGCACAGTATCCATTAGGCTGATTTTTGGGTGGGAAGAGCAGGGGTCTTTTTCTCCTGTTCTTACTTCTGTTTACAAGAGGACAGAATCACAACCACCATCTCCATTTTCTAACTTACAAGGTCTGTCCCCAAAACACTGAGCCAATGTCCATGTAATTAAAATATTTTGCATGCCCAATACTTTCAGGACAGACCTTGTATGTTTAATGGGATAGGTGAAAACTCCTCTGGAGTCAGAACTCAGTCTACACAGGAAAAGTCACTCTATTTCCTCTGACATGTAGGTTCTTTCTGTTTTGTGACATTTAAAGACCACGACTAGACGGACATGACTGAACCTGATTCGGCCACTGGTCTGCAGGGACAATGCCAAGAAACTTACTAAATCCCACAAAAACCAAGACACCCCAACGCAGAACTGAAAGGAGGTTTTAACAATAAACAAAGAACCATTTCCTCAGTTACTGAGGTTCCATCTCAAGCAGAAAGGTACACACCGAGTGGTCTTCAAGAGTACATTTCAGTATTTTAGAATGTGTACCGTGTTCTAGGCAGTGGAACAAAATGATATTTAGTAAAGCTTTACTTAAGAAGAAGGAAAATCTGGGCTGGTGTGGCCCAGTGAACTTCAAACCCAAGTTTTGTTGGTTCAATTCCCAGCCAGGACACATACCAGGTTGCAAGCCAGGTCTCCAGTTAGGTCCCCAGCTGGAGGCAGATGAAAGGCAACCATACATCGATGTTTCTCTCCCTTTCTTCTTCCCTCCCTGCCTTTATCTCTAAAAATAGTGAATCTTTTAAAACAAGATTTTATTATTTTCAGAGAGAGAGAAAGAAAGGAAGGAAGGAAGAAAAGAAAAAGAAAGAAAGAAAGAAAACATTAATGTATGGTTGCCTTTCACCTGCCTCCAACTAAGGACCTGGCTGGAGACCAGATTACGCGCCTTGGCTGAGAATCGAACCAGCGACCTTTGGGTTTGCAGGCCAGCACCTTATCCACTGAGTCACCAGCCAGGGCCTAAGTGAACCCTTAAAGAAAAAAGAAAAAGGAAAACCCGCCACGCGCACACAACCCGAAGCTAAGGGACACCTGAAACACACTCACTTCTTGCGCCGGCGTCCATACAGCTCCCGCCGCAGCTCCCTGGAAATGGGCTTCAGATGCATGAAGTTGCAGAAGCCGCCTCGTGTGCACTCCCTGGGGGAGGGAACCAGAGGGCTGTGATGCTGCCGATGCGGACGCACGCCTGCCCGTCCTTTACCACCTGGGCAGGCCGCTCACACCTACCCCATTTCATACTGGCGGCAGCAGGCTTCCCGGAAGTCGGTCACGGGGGAGAGCTCGGCGTGGATAGGCTGCCCGTTGAACCAGCGGTTGTTCAAGTCGATCACGGCCTTCTCTGCGTCTTCCTCGCGGCGGAACTGAAAGACCCAAGAGCAGGGCTTGCCACCGCGCCTCAACAACGCATTTCCAACTACTGAGGCAAACCCAGGCCATGGGTTCATGCAGGTAAAGTAGTTAAGGTGGAATAATGGAGCGCAATTAAAAGTCAGAAAATGCTCTATTTACAATCGAATTACTTAATCTTGTCCAAGATCATGCTAGATATGCTGTCTTGGTTTTCCAATTCAAGTGGTTAAGTGAGCAAATGTAGTGATTTCTGTAGGCAATAAAAGTCATTTAAGAAAAAAAAAGGGGTGGGGGGGAGAAATCAAAGATAGACATGGACTTCTTCCAGTCTCAAACTACTACGAAGGTGTCTGCCATTAGAAGGGCGGTTTGGGACCACAGCAGCCGCCATCCTGCCCACACCGTGGGCCGGTGCCCGCCCGCACGGGCACTGCGCACACCAAGGCTAACAGCTGGGACAGTAAGGCTTCCCCCACAGCCGCCAGGAGACGCCCAACTGTCCCCCTTTCCCGTCACCTCCACCTACCTTCACATACACGTTCCCCACGAGGTGGTCGCCCAGGTTGTCACAGACGTTCATCTCCTCAACCTCCCCATACTTCTCCTCCATTTCTGTAAAAACCTCCTGGAGGAATAACAGCGGTTTAACGGTCACAACGTGTTCAAGACAAAAGACTCGTTGAATACAACTCATGCTTAAGTACTGTTATTAATGAAGTTTAAATTCCCTCCAAACTGACAAAAGGTCAACATGTCTATCAGCTTCCAACAGTCAGTAGCTCACCTCAAAAAACTCATCATAGTGTTCCTGCATCTCAACATCACTCACAGCACCTGCAAACAAGAGAAATCTTGCTGGTTAGAGCAGGGGCTGTGACGAGAACGCTTGTGCTTACATCAACCTGCCAGTGACACACACCAGATTGACTAGAGAGAACCCGACAGAGCTGTGTTCTACTGGAACACTGATGAGACTGCGCCGCCCAGCCACGTGTTAAAACAGTTCAGGAGCGTGGTCACTTTGCAATGCCCGTGACAGTCTCCACTCTGGCTATTAAAACCACAAGTTTTTAATCAGCATGAAAGGGCATTTTCAGAAAGTATAAGGAAAAAGTTGACTCGCAAAAAATTTTTTAATGAAAAACTTTTTCAGATTTAGAAACTGGAGGCCAAGTAATCACAGCCTCCCCCACCCCACTAGGCTAAAATGAAAGCTGAAATGAATCAGGGTAAGTGATTAAAAGCTTATGTTTCTGACTCATTTCTCTTCACAGGTTATCAGACACACAGAACGCTATGAAATTCTTTCTAATACGATGGAAACCCAAATGACCATAAATACCCAGTAGAATAGTTACCAAGTTCAATTACAGTACTTCGAATGCCCTTTGAGCAAAGGGAAAATTACAATACTTTGTTGAAGAAAGCATTGTTTTCTATTTTCCTCATTTCTTCTTCTCCATAACTCACATACACTAAGTGAAATCATGTCCATTCTGTGGGTAGATTTTGCGGATATACATTCTATTTCCATGATCATCTCCTCTACCAGATTTCGGAGTTCTCCTAATCTAGATCCAAGAACTCACAAAGCTGGCATGCCAACACTGATTTCCAGCGGCTGATCGGGGCGCCTGGGCAGGCCGAGTGAAGTCTGGGCCGGGCCCCTCACCTGGCCAACTCGCTGAGGGCACCAGAGCTGGAGCGCAGGGCTCTCCTGACTGCTGCCTTCCAGCAGCTCCCTGTCTTGAAAACCTTTCTATCTTTAAGGACAAGAACTTGCGTATTTTGATTCTGAGAGTGACTTTAAGTTGACTTTCTGACACTCTCCCTGCACTTGTTCTTTCTGAATCTATGGAACCCAGCTCACCTTGGAGCCCAAACCCACCGAGCACAGACTATTGCTCCTCTCGACGGCTAGTCCCCACTGAGGGCCATCAGGGGTTAACTGCTCCCTGAGAAGAGGCCAAGTTCTAAACAGAGGAGTGAGGCAGACAAGCCCACCCAAAGGGCAGGTCAGTGTTCCAATTCATATCCTTCCTCACATCAAGGAAAGTGAGAATAGAGGAGTCTCTGCACACTCAGGTTTGAGCAGTGCTGACAGGCAAGTCTGCTGGAGGTCCTAGTGCCAGCAGCATCACGACATTCCTGTTCAGTTCTGTAGAACACTCAGTGTTGTATTTCAGTAACTTGTGGAAGGCTGTACTTGAAAATAGTTGAAACTGGGCATATTTTATCTTCTATACTCTACTTAGTTTTTGAGTCAATCAAATGACTTCAAAGGCAGAGATGAGTGATTGAAAACTAATCAACTAAAAATAATTTACGCAACTCAATAAACTTTAAGTCATACAATTGGAAAAATACCCAGTTTTTAAAAATGGAAACATCCTTAAACTGGGATTCATTATAATGTTTAACAAGCATAGGAAGTTAAGAGTGAAAGGGTATATTCAAAAGAATCATTACTTTTAGGAAAACTGATGAACCCAGCTGGTTGAAATTTTATTGGAAGGGCCTGATGCCAAATATTTCAGGTTCACCAGCTTGGACTGATATTCTTTTTAAATTGCAGAATCAGAATCAAATTTAATTTGTACAATCTAGCCCCCAGAACCGGAATATCTGTATAGCTAAACTTACTTTTTTTTAGAATACGCAGAACAAGAGCACTGTGAATTGCAAATAAAGACACCAAGAAAACTAACACATTCTTTTGCCAATAAAGAACGCAGTCCCCACATAAACAAGCAGGGCAAACAATAATGAACTGTTGTTACTCCATTTTCTACTTTCCATTCACTTGATTTTAATTAAGTCCATACATTAACATTTTCCTCTACTAGGTGATCTGGCTTCTTAGAAAAAGAACAAAAACCAGGTACTTTGATCCAAAGGCTACCAAATCAACCCTGCTACCATCAGACTGGGGAAAGACTTCTGCACTATCAGGGCAGTGTTAGCAGCTAACGGCATTTAGTTGCCTGGGCAGGACTGCCAAGATAGCTCCCCACTGCAGACCTGGGTGCTCCTGTGTGGGCTGACGTGCTACTAGGAGACCTCCAGTGTGGGGCCAGGAAGAGGAGGTGGTGGCTGCTGGGACCTTCCCACCCGGTGCAGGTCACCCGTAAACTGAGGGGCTCTGGGCCAAGGCGGCATTTTCAATCTGTGCTACCTGGTCTCCTTGGACAGCGCCTTCTATTAATGTTCACAGCTTTTGAACAAAATGGTGAATGAGAAGTACTTCCCCTGTGGTTTGAACCCCTGGATTTTAGCAGGAGTCTGGGATATTCATCTCAATCTATCCGGAGATGACTACTGTTGATTCTACAGCTCTCCAGTTTTATTTCAATTTTGGTTTTTGTTTTCTGAATTGTTTTCCAATGATTCTACTACGTATCTTGTTCTCCATCCCTTAGTAAGTACAACATTCGTAACTTAACGTTTACAATACAAGAAGAAATCAGTCATGTTTACTGAATGCCCAGTTTAGATAGAGTTCCCCATCAAGTACCCTGCACTTTCCAAATGCAGTGAATTAATTCCGCAGTTGGAGATATACACATAAAGTACCTGGCTAAAAACTGAACGAAAATAGGGCTGGTGCTGAGGAGAATTCTGAGGACCTCACCCGGGAAACATTCTCAGGCAGTATTCTCACAATTAAAGCATGAACTCCTGAATGGAGTTGAGGGGAAAATGTTATTAAGAAATAAAACCTGAAAAGTGATTTGAGATCAATTTTTTCTAAGCGAGAGAAACTTTCAAGTGCTGTTGCTCTCAGAGGGAGGGACTCAACTCCATATTTAATGCCCAGGGACCTTCTCTCCTGGCATGACGGCCACAGTAAAGGGAGAAACAGCCGCAGCTCCAAGCAACTGTCAGGGTGCCCTCTGCAGCCACCCTTTTCCTGCATCAGCACGTGGAAGGAGTGCGAGCTCCGACAGGCTGCCTGGGATCTGCGGGACGCAAGCTCTCAACACTTCCGGTGGAGGCAGTCCTGACACTAGAGCGGCAGGCGAGGTGGAGTGGACGCTGAGCTCTGACACGCAAGCCCAGGGAACCAGGGAAGGAACTTGTATGAACTTACAGCGCAAACCGTCAGCAGACTGGGAAGAGTTTTGAGGGTTACGGTAAATGTTCAAGAGGGCAATGGTCTGAAATACAAAACGCAACAACTTTATATTATGGAAAATTAAATGTAAACACTTAACCCGTTTCCTGTGGCGTTTGCTTCAGTCAAGACTCGGTGCTGAAAAAAAGCAAGTTATTTCTTTTGAGGCGGAGATGTTTTCTTAGCTTGATGGCGGTCTCCGAACACCCTAGCACTGTAACACGCAGAGATCCCATGATATGCAGTATTGTATTTCTGTCCACAGCACAAGCATTTTCCATGTCAATGATCCAAGCCAGGTAAGAGCGCAAATAACTTGGCAAACTACCAGTGAAACATTCTTAGAAAAACTTGTAATGGACAACTGAGAAAGAAAAAGTGCCCATATGAACTGATGACATAATTACTGTATTAGAGAAATGCAATAATTACATATCATGAAATCTCCATTTCCTAGAGGAAAAATCGTAACGTTGAAATAAAACCCACACTTAAAGGGCAACTTACCTTAATGATTCCTAAATATTCCTAAGAGTATTAATTTTACAGAAAGAACTTAATAAATGCCAAGGGTTCAGTCACTGTAAAGACCAATGACCAGCTGATAACGTTCAAATGTCACACGGACAGACCTCCCTCTTGGCAGCAAATGTCAACCAAGGGAAGAGACCTGGCCAGCGACCTCCCTAGGAGAGCCTTCTGAACGCAGCCAAGTATCAAGTTCTTGCTGTACACGCCAAGGACTCCACCACCTTGTCCTGTTTGCAACAGCTCTATGTCAGCAGCTCAGAAGCCAACATTATTTGTCTCAATTAAGAGTGGGCTCTTTAACACCGTTGTTTTAAAAAAATTCCTCCAACTGTGGGACTTACAGTGTGAGCCGTCAGCCGTCTGTGCACTGTTTTGGGGATTACGATAGATGTTTTGAATCAAGATGGTCTGCGGGGAAAAAAAAATAAAAAGGGGAATTCTACTGGCTGCTGTGCATATATTAGACAATTGCAAAGAGACAACTTGTTTGTAAATGGCTCAATGCTTGTTTGTTTTCCACAAGTCAGACAATTGTCTTCTGAAAAGTACACCCAAACCATCATATTATGAAAACAGAGTTTGAGCAGTGACTTAGCTCAAGTCAGCCAGCAACCAAGAAGGAATTCTAATCGTCACTTTGAGTAGTCCCACGTTATAAGTGTTTTAGTGCGAAATAAATAGAACATGAACATTTTCCTATGCTTTAAGCTACAGACACTAAGATGTTGAAAAATTTACATAACCACATTCCCCATACAAAATTCTTTTAAAAAGCACAACAACAAAAAAAATAAACAAATGCATAATCCAACTGTATGCAATCCACCCAGCTCTGTGGTCTCATAGGGAACAGGCACACTCAATGGGTTTCCCAACTGTCATGGATACCTATCAGATTTACATTTTCTTGGTAGGATCTCTGTTTACATAATACAATAGTTTAAAACATTTGCTCTTTTCCAATCCTTCTTTTAAGGGAAAAAATAATCCTTTTAGCCCTTCTGCTTTAAACTGGATCAGGCAGACTTGAAACCTTACATTGTACCGTTCTTCTTAAAATCAAGTTGTCTGAAAAAACAAACCATGTTTAAGTTAGTAGGCTAATATATTACACGAATCTTAACGTCCACATCACTGTTAAGAAGAGTAAAAAGAAACCCGCACTGAATTATGAATATTTACAAGCTGAACCAATAAAACACATGATTTAGAAACATAAATGTTGTTTCACCAACGTGTCAAAAGCAGTTTTTATAAGTGGTTTCACAGACCAGCCAGTTCCAACTCTAGCTCCCTTCAAGGGGAGGGACTGTAAACACTCCCCAGTCAAAGGCCAGCTGCTGGGGAACCACCTGCAAGGACTCCCAGGCTGCCTGGGGCACAGGCAGACCCTCACTCAGGGCCTGGTGTTTACCCCAAGCCACAGAGCACAGCCCTGAGTCAAGTTATCTTGGGCCTTGGACATTTCCCAAAGCTGATTTCGTATTTTCAACTGGAATCTCAGCCCAATTATTCAAGAGAAATTTCTTTTAGGTTTCACTCAGGTCATCTGGCAGTGCTGGCCATGTACTGAAAGACTCGTTTAAAGGGGGCAATGTGCCATTAAAACCAGGAGGGGTTACGATTACCTAAAACCAACCAACCGAATCATAAGATGCTCAAGTGAACACATACCGCTGACCCCACAAACTTTAATGGCATCACTGCCTTGTTTTGATCCAAAGTGCTCCAGTTAACTTGATGTTAACATTCTGAGGTAATCAATGACACAGGAAGAAAATAAACCAGGTGTCTCTGGGTAAAGAAAACAGTGTAATGGGACAATTTCTCTCTCAGCCCAACATTTAATAATACATCTGTAAGTAACCTTCCAAACTCAGAGAACTCAATGGACACTTAAGATGCCTGGTTATTGCCCAACCTGTGGTCACTGGTTCAGTGGTGAGACTTAGTTATACACCAAAGCACTTAAAATTTAAAGCAAATTCTCCAATATTCTAAAACTTGAGACATGCTCAACACTATTAAAAGGCAGATTTCTATTATATTTGGTAGAGTAATAAAATATACCGAATAATAGTGGAAGGGAAGCCATTAACCCCCCTTTTTAAAAACAAATTAAATTGTGAGGTCCTATGGGCTTAAATTATTAGATACCATTGTCTCTTTCTTAACACCAATTGGCTTTTCCTCAACGTTTACATGGGAAGAGAAAGATAAGCGCAAAGCAGCCTGGCAGTTTCCAGGAGACACAAGAGTTCCCCAATAGTTCAGACTTCATGGGTATTCAGAAGGAGCTTAACAGCCCGAAGACTGTAGTAAAAATATTTCAAATTCCAAATGTTCTAGAAAACCTGAGCGTAAGTTCTCTGTTTGTATTAGAGGTGTTTTCTTCCTTTAATTCATCAGTGATCACTTTTAGGGGATAAACTTTTTCTTGCCTCTTGTTAAATTGACCAAAAAAAAAAAAAAAAAAAAAAAAAAAAATATATATATATATATATATATATATATATATATAAAAAATCTGTAATTTTTGAATAAACCAAATCATGGCAGACCTAAAGCCAAGATAATAGGAACTCCTCAACTTATTGAATTAACTGGCTACGAATAATGAAAGGGGATGCCTATCTTTGAATGTTAAGTTTCATGTTTAATGTTTCTGTGCCATGATGCAACTTGCTCTTTCCTTGACCAGGGGTCTGAAAGAGGTGACACACCTGGAGGACTACAGACCCCGAGTGCACAGCATGATGGGTCTGCAGGCAGCCACCCCGGCCTCTCACGGAGGATGGCTCTGTCCACCTACACTGCTTGCAGACAGCAAAGTGCAGAAAGCCCGCTCTGCACCTCCTGTGCCCGGAAGAGGCTAAGGTAATGCTGGCAAGGCTGCCCCCTGGGCCTGTGTCTGTCAAGTGGGCAGGGAGGATGGCAAGGCAGCAAGGATAGTCGACATGCAACACACGAAAAACTCTATTTTAAAAGGTTTCTCCAGTGATAGAAACAGGCAATGGTGCTCTCAGATCTTACACTGGGGTGGCTGACCGGTCACCTCGTGGACACAAAAGTACACTCACTCATTATGAACACAAATGGGGGAAAAAACCAAGCAGACGGATAAAAGACCCATTTATACCTGGAATTATTAACTGGGTCTGTAAAGTACATCATTTTGATAATTTATATGAAAACAGAAAAAATAAAACAAACCTGGCTAAAGGTCGGTTTATTGTGCAACCGAGAGCATCTGTCTCCATGACGACATGCTCCAATTTTGAAATAAAATGAACAGTTGACTCTGTAAAGGAAAATAATAGTGAATTATTTTGCTAGGAAGGCATCAAACGTGAAAATACGTCATCAACATGATACATGCTACCAAACGACCTCGAAGAAACACAGGCACCTCATTTCTTGACTGGTGGCAGATACCCCTCCCGCATCCTGGCAACGTTTTAGGATGACGTAGCATTGCAGCTGCCCCTCCGTAAACTCTTACTGAACACGACTCAAACCCAATTCCTCAGTATTCAAGTCCCCTCCACTTTCAACCTCTTCTGTTCTATTGCTTTCTCATACATGAAATTAGTCTGAAACTAATTTAACGTGTAATGCATCCCTTTAGTTTTCCACCAGGAAACGGTTTCTGTTGGGACACGCACAGTGCAGCAAGGGTCAGGACCCTCCTGCTACCAGCTGCTGGGGCAAAACAGCCCACCTCTCAGGGTTTTAGCCACCTGTCAACTGAGGAAAAGGCCAACCAGGCACTGGTCCAAGAAAGAGCTGTAATGCAGGTGTGCGTCACACAGAGTGCTCATTAAATGCAATCATTATCTAAATAAAACAGAAAACAAAGTCCAGGGTCTCTCACCATGATACCAGACCAATAGGAAATTTCCACAAACAGGTCCCAAGTAAGTGATTCTTCTGGTGTCAATATACTAAAAACCAACTATTGGGGAACTCAACCTGCACCTCTGATTAATAGTGGTCTAATATTGGGCGGCTCAGGTCAAATCCAAACTAGCAATCCAGCCAGTCTGATAGCCAATGCCACGAGGCTTAGCAGATCTGTGGTGAACCATGAAACATTAGATGAGTCCCATTCAAATTCAGACTTGCTGAGGTGGGAAGGTTACCCTGTAGATTCAATTTTCTAGCAAATGCCATACATTGAGACAGCCAACCAAGTTAAAACAGAAGGACCTTAATGAAATCTGATAAGACCATGAAGACTGCCTAGCCAATGATTTATCATTAGGTAGCAATTAAGTTGGAAAAGTATGAACATATCAGGGGAGCAAAATTATTACACTACTATCTGCAAACTACCTTAAAGTCTTACTTTAAAATACCTAACTTGAATGCACAACATTTTATCTTCAGAGTCCTCTAAAAATGAAGAGCTTATTGGAAAAAAAAAAATCTCAGAATGGGCAAAATCATGCCTGAAGAATTACCATCCAACTATTCCACAATTAAGATAATCTTTGTTCCTATATTTCCAAAGCTGGCTTTCATTTGTTGATGTCCAGTTAAACTACCCCACCCAGTTTCTCTGAAAGGAGAACATGAGTAACTTAGATTAGTCAAGTTTCTTGAATGAAAACCATGGTTTTTACAACACAGGTCAGAGAGGAGGTAAATGCAATAAACCCCTGTAGTAAGAAGTTTGTAGAGTAAGAGTGAAGACACCACCTGATAGCTGGTTTTTACCTCAAGGAAAAAAAAGCATCAGAGAGAAGTCATGGCCCGCACTAATGCAATGTAAGCTAAAGAATGAAATTAATGATGCATTTTTTAAATCCTGTACTCAGAGCAGGCTTTTTCCATTCAATCAAGATTATGCTTCAAGGCCAGGTCCCCATGTTACTCCTCTGTGAGCCCAAAGCAGCCAGGGTGCACCCCTTTTCCATAGCATTAACATCCTTTGCTACATTTTACTTTAATTATCCTTTACATGCACGCATCCCCTCCATGAGAGTAAGATCCAACTTTTATCCATCTACGAGTCTCCACAGATTGTCTTTGAGTTGTCACCCAACTATGACTAATAATTTTTGTCTTGTTATTTTTGATAGGAAAATATATAAACCTCGCTTCCAACCAACACAGAAGACATTTTATAAGGTGTAGCCTGGAAAATAGAAACAGTTTAAACAGTGTGTAGAAAAGTGGTATTAAAGCATTATCTGCAAATAAACTTAAGAGGTTTACCATTAAAACCATGCTTCACGTAAGCCTTATACAACCTGAAAGCTCCCAAATAGTCATGACTTATTAAAATAGATTAAGCCAGACATTTACGTTTTTAGGGTTGCAAAGTAAAAATTCTCCGCAGACATTTTTGCTCTAAATTTCAATACGTGCAAAGGTGTCATTTACCTTTGCCAGGGAAGGCACGCAACCTTTAGGTAAAAAGGAAAAATGCCCCAGCCTTTTCCTTATATCGGAAGAGCATCTTCAAGTATTTTAAAACCTCAACAGTTAGGACCCTGCGGTATTTGCCGATTATCACGGCGAGATGGGTACCAGAGCTTTCCCGACACGTCGTTAGAGACTGAAAGTTGAAGAAATGGTTTAACGTTGACAACTTCAGCACAACTCAAGACGGGGGCCCCGCGGGCCGCAGAGACCCGCGCGGCGAAGGCCGCACCGCCCGGGCGGAAGGCCGCCGCCAGCCCGCGCGCCTAGAGCCGGCCTGCGGGCCCGCCCGAGCGTCCACGAGGCGGCGGCGCGCCGCTCCAGAAGCCGGAAAGACTGACGCGCCCCTCCCCCACCCTGCCGCCCAACACCGCCCGGGGCCCGCCGTCCTGCCCGCCCGCCTCCCCAGCCCCGGGCCCGATGGGCAGCTCTAACTTACTTGTCTTTCTCGGTGCCGAAGATGGAGGCCAAGTACTCCGCCATTTCCCACCCGCAGGGGCCGACACTGCTGAAGACGCCGCCGACCCTGCCCGACGCCCGCGGGAGACGTCACCTGAGCGCGACGACGCTCGCCCCGCCCCCATGGTTTAGCGGTGCTACCCAATCAGGTGAAACGCTGTCTGCGCCTGGGCGGGGCTTAGGGCGCGCGGGAGGTACCGACGCCTCGGCTCTCGATCCCGCGTGCTGCGCGCTCGCGCCCCCTGCCGGCGTGTGCTGACCTCGCGCACCCCAGCCCTAACCGCGGCCTGGGGAATCCTGATGCGCAAACCACTGCCGGGAGGGGGAGGCGATGGGCAAGGGGCCGCTCTTCGCAGTCCCCTGGGGCTGGGCCCGCGGAGCTCCGAGAGGTGCGGGCGCGCCTCCTTCCCTGCGCCTTCCCTGGGGCCCCGCGCCGCATTTGCAACCTCTCCTGGGGGAAGACCGCTCCTCCACTGCCCTCTTAGGAGGGGAATGGGGTAGGGGCGCCCCTGGCTGGCCTGCCTGGTCTGGAGGGGCCCCGTTAGCGGTTCTAGTGTCCAGGCTGGGCCCACCTGCATGGTCCAGGGTAATCTTCCTTTTCTAAGGTGGTCTGGAAAGTCTCTTCCCGGCAGGGCTCAGTTTAGGGCTTGAACAGTCAGGAGACGAATCTTAGAGACATCACGAGTCCTGCCTGGATTTGAGGGGAGGTGGCGATTAGTGGGGTTTTGTTGGTTAGAAATGACTGGGTCAGATTTGGGGCGGGGGTGGCCGGCGTAGGGCTCAGAGTCCCGGGGGTCAGGCTGTAGCAACGATCAGACCTGCTGCTGTTGCTGTGATGGCGGGACTGTGTCCCCTCAAATCTGTATGTCGAAGCCCTCACTTCTAGCACCTACCAATGTGACTGTCGTGGAAAGGAGGGTCTTTACAGAGATGATTTGGTTGAAATGAGGCTGTTAGAATGGATCCTAATCCAATCTGACTGGTGCCATTTTGAGAAGAGATTACGATTATTTGACAACAGGAGGAATTCTACAAGTCAAAGAGAGAGATCTCAGAAGAACCAACCCTGAAACACTTGATCTCAGACTTCCAGTCTCCAGCACTGTGTAGGAGTACATTTCTGTTATGAAGGGGCTTTAAGGCCCTAGCTCTGGCTCAGCGGATAAGGCGCTGGCCTGAGAACCCAAAGGTCGCTGGTTCAATTCCCAGCCAGGGCACATAACCAGGTTGCAAGCCAGGTCTCCAGCCAGGTCCTCAGCTGGAGGCAGATGAAAGGCAACCATACATTGATGTTTCTCTGCCTCCCTTACTTTTCCTTTTTCTAAAAATAAATAAAATTTGTTTAAAAAAAGAAAAGAAAAAAGGCTTTAAACCCTGATTGGTGTGGCTCAGTGGATTGAGCAGGAGTTTATGAACCAAAAGGTTGTGGTTCTATTCCCAGTCAGGGCACTTGCCCAGGTTTCAGACCAGGTCTCTGGTTGGGGGTGTGTGAAAGGCAACTGATTGATGTTTGTTTCCCTCTCTCTTTAAAGAAAAAAAAAAATTTAAAAAGGAGGTTTTTAAATATTGTGGAGTCTAAAAAATATTAATACTTTTCCTTCCACCTTTTAAATTCTTCTAGGTTGGGCTAATAACCAAATTAACAGAGATTAACAAGAGAAAACTCAAAAGTCCAATATACATGTGCATGGGGAATTCACACAGGCATGACACTTCCACAAAAATTCCAAAGACAGTGAGGCAACATTGGGTATAGAAGACATTATTTTGGACAAAGAAGAAGGAAGGGTGGACCGGGGTACGGTATTAGATTTCAGAAATGAGAAAGGGTGATTTGCAGTTGTTGGAAGAGTGGGAACACACATGGCAGGAAAATCCTTGGGAGGCAACGGAGAAATGATGGGATATGGGGTGTCTAGCCAAAAGACACCTCCCTGAAGCCAACTTATTTACCACATTTATTCAAATTAGGCTAAGGTGGCATCCTAACATCTTTTTCGTGAAGCAGGTTTCTCTGAATCTCTTGGGCAGGGAAGTGGGGAGGGTGAAAGGCTCCCCGTGGGTCTAGTTTCTTAGTAAGTGGCTTACAATCAATATCCCCCAAATGTATCTTCAGGTGGCAGAATTCAGTCCCTTCCCAAGGAAATCGCTGGGAGGGCTGAGGTGCTGAGTCTGAGATCACCCACTGCATTGGTTTGGGGAGGAGCCTGCTGCTGTTGATGCTATACATTCTGACCCCCTCCATTCCCCCACCCCACCCCCCACTGCCTGAGTGGGGTCTCACCATCGTGGCCTCTATGGGTTCCTGGCAGGGCAGTGAGTGCATTGGCAATGTCATGGCCTGTGCTTCTAGATTGCTCCTTGAGCAGCCAAGGGTAGAGTTGACACCTACTAAAGCAGGAAATGGCTGAGGAAGGACTGATCTGGGGGTGGTTCCGGTCTCTGTGCCAGAATGTGTTCTTCTTTCACAATCTTAACTTCCTGCCCCTGGATCACTGCAGAGAGAGGACACGCCGTGACCCATCCACTGCTCAGTGTTCGGCCCGACCCCTTTCTTCAGCTGTGGAATGCGAGGGGGTATAATGTGAACCGCTTCTGAGAGAGCAGGTCCCAGATGTCCCCCAAGGAAAGAGAAACCCAGGGAGCAGGCCTGCGCAGACAGACCTGGGGGCCGAATCAGCCCTGCAGGCCAGGGAGCTGTAAGCCAGTTAGATTTCAGGGTCATCACTGTAGCTCTGCTGACGGCTGCAGCATGAACGTGAATGGCCGGCCTATCAGGATTTCAAATAGAAGTGACCGGCAACCATTGCGTACAGGAAGGGGCAGCAGCAGGTTTACAGTTGTGGTGATGGACATACTCTACAGCTATGGTGTCCAGTGATATGAGGGCCACTGACCACATCGAGTGGCTCTTGAGCACTTGAAATGTGGCTAGTGTGATGAAGGTCCTGAATTTTAAATTGTATTTTCATTAATTTAGATTTAGACTTCAGTAACCACATATGGCTACTAGATTGAGGCATTGAAAGTTCCGGGGAGAGACCCAGGTGATGGTATAGTTAGGACTCATTACTAAGTATAGTGTTGACATACGTAAATATGAGGATCCCTGGTACATGTATACAAGATTTTAGTATATGTCTGTTTTCCTGGGGGAAAATGTAGTCCATAATTTTGTCAGATTCCCAAAGTTAACAGGATCCTCCAGGCCCTTGAGGATCCTGGGTGTTGCCTGGTAGTTAAGAACCCTGTTTCGTTTCATTTTTGTTTGGGGGAGGCAGTAAGAGTTATGCTCAGAAACTGAGTCTGTTTCTGTCAGCAATGTATCCAGCACAGGTTCTCGGTGAGAATTTCACAAGCCAATAATAGCATACAGGATAATGTCTCTTACTAAGCAAAAGAAAGGGATGATGACAGCCTCCAAATAAATGACAGGTTACTCGCGCTATTGTTTCAGGAGAGGGGAGGTGAAGAAACCCCAAACTTCACATGAAGTGTACCCTTTTATACCAGGAGGAGAACAACTAAAGGACCTACTTCCAGCGGCCAATGCAGAAGTCACAGTCCCCTGCTGGTAGAGCATGTTGCTAGGCAACGAAGATGCCAGTGTTGGTACTTGGGCTAATCTCTTTCCAGGGGTTGCTATGTGGTTTATCACCACTGTCCAGGGGCAATGCCCCACCAGGACTGGAGTGACTGTTCCACCAGGACAGCAGTGAATTCCCCCAGGGTCTCAGGAAAGTTTTTAGCTGAGTGAAGGGTCTCTTCACCCAAACTGACACTCTCCAGTTTATAGTCTCAATGTCCATCTGCCATAGTCGCTTCTTCACTTGTTCTTATCAATGAGCCCCCATCGGGGCCTCTCAGCAGCTGGGCTGCTCACTGCGTATCAGCTGACAACAGACAGAGAATGAGGGCGCCCTGCTTCGGCATTTAGTGGAGGCCAGACCTCCCCACCTTTAGCTCTCGTGGGTTAGTTTTGGGTTTCGCCTCCCTTCCTCTCACATGCATTCCAGTTCTTTGGCTTCTCGAAACTCTCTGCTCTTCGCCCCCTTGCCTGCCATGCAGGGTATGCTGCGTCAGCACAGCAGTGCCTAGGCTATGGTTTTAGCTCAGGGTGCTCTAACAAAATGCAGGCTCAGGCTTAGACAACAAACATTTCTTTCTCACAGTCCCAGAGGATGGAAGTCCCAGGTCAAGATGCCAGCAGGTTCCATGTCTGGAGAGGGCCTGTTTTCTGGTTCGTAGAAGGCTGCTCCTCGCTGTGACTCCACGTGAGGGAGGAGGCAAAGGAACCCTCTGGGGTCTCTTTTACAAGGGCATTAACCCCATTCATAAGGCCTCTGCCCTCATGACCTGCTCACCTCCCAAAGGCCCCACCTCCCATACTACCACATTGGGGGTGAGAGTTTAACAAATGAATTTTGGGGAGATGTAAACATTCAGTCTACAGTACTTGGCTATCAAGTTCTCTGGACTCATTTTTCATTTTTTAATAGAATCCGTAACACCTACTTGGAGAGTGGTACAGAGCTTGGCACTTAGTAGGTGCTCACTAAACAATGGCTACTTTCATCACTGAACTGCGCTGTAATTGGATGATGACATCTCTCTCTTACTAGACTGTGGGCTCTTTTTTTTATTTTTTATTTTTTATTTTATTGTTGTTGTATTACATCCATCCCCTTTTTGCTCCCCTCTGTCCCCCTCCCCACCCACCCATTCCCCCCAAAGTCAATCCCACCTGTTGTCCATGTCCATGGTTCCTTTATACTAGGTTCTTGTCTAAGCTGCTCCCCTTCTTTGCCTCTGCCTGCCCCCTCCTCCCAACCCCGTTCCCCCTGACCACTGAAGGCCCATTCCTTGTATTCATATACTTGGTTCTGTTTTGCTTATTGTTAGTTTTGCTCATTATTATCCCGTAATGGGTGAGATCATATGATATTTGTCCCTCACTGACTGGCTTATTTCACTAAGCATAATACTGTCTAGTTCCATTCATGTTGTTGCAAAGGGTACAAGTTCCTTCTTTCTTTCTGCTATATAGAATTCCAGTGTGTAAATGTACCAAAGTTTTTTGATCCAATCATCCACTGATGGGCACTTAGGCTGTTTCCAGCACTTGGCTATTGTAAATAGTGCCGCTATGAACATAGGGGTACATAGGTTCTTATGAATTGGTGTTTCAGGATTCTTTGGGTATAGTCCAAGTAGTGGAATTGCTGGACCAAAAGGCAGTTCCATTTTGAGTTTTTTAAGGAAACCCCATACTGTTTTCCACAGTGGCTGCACCAGCCTGCATTCTAGACTGTGGGCTCTTTGAAGACCCTGGTTCTATCTTTTTCTTAATTTCCTGGTAGGAAAGACCCACAGTCCCTTATATGCAATTCTGAAACGCACAAATGTCTGAAAACTGGAAATCTTTTTTTTCTATGTGTTTGGTGCCAAGATTTTAGTTGCTGCAAAATTAGGTCTGACCCGAGCTACTGCAGGGCCCTTGTGCCCCTAATGGTCAGACACCTCTGCTGGTTGCTGACAATGTGGACATTTTAAAATTCTTTTTCCCTTTGTGATTTTGGGCTCAATTGCACTATGCATGCATCACGAAGAGTTAAAAACACTCCACTGCTTGCTGTGAGAGGGAAAACATAAAAGTGCGGTCCTTGTAAGTTATAATAGAAAGTCAGCGATGTTGGGAACCACCAGGACATATGACTTAGGAAATCAAAGGACAAGCAGCTGAAGCTGTACGCTTATTGGTGATGACCAAGAACCACTGAGAAGTGGAAAATATTGATGGGGAGGTGGGAGAAGGAGATGTTGGCCGGAAGTGGATTGAATGGAGTTCGCAGTGAACATGCCAGCAGACGCCCAGGAGTGGCTTGCTAGTGGTGAAACGACCTGAGTTTGGCAGCAAGGATTGATCTTTAAAGGTGAGCGTGAATATTCAGAAGGCTGGCTGCGGAAATTTAAGAAGTGTTGCGTTGTGAAAGAACCTGAATAGATGTGGAGGAAAAACTTCCAATCAGAAAACATCTGAAGACGATACTGACGGATTTGCTCAGATGGGATTGGATGAAAACTTTAGTCTGGACCAGTCTTCAGGGCTGATGAGGCAGCCGGGCCCTATGCACCATTTCTAGAAAGACCTCAGGATGGTGGAATGTGCGTCAGGATAAGCCTGGTTGTGTTTGGAAAAAGCCACAGGTACAAATGGCATATGGCGGGTCCCTGTTCCTTATTATGCAAATGAACATATGTTGGTAACCCAAGAAATGTTTTTTGCTTGGTTTGCTAATCCCTTTCATGAATTCACTGCAGATAACCCGAACAGGAAGAAAACGAACAACATGTTATTTCCGCAAAGTTGCTCCACACGTTCCCTCCTGAACGTCTTTCGGCAAGTACAGCAACCCTCCCTTATCTGTGGGTTTGCTCTCTGTGGTTTCAGCTACCCACAGCCAATAGTGATTCAAAAATATTAAATGGAAAATTCCAGAAGTAAACAATTCATGGGTTTCAAATTGTGCACCATTCTCAGTAGCACGATGAAATCTTGAGTTGTCCTGCCCTGTCCTGCAAATGCTTGGGGCCTTGTTTTACCCTCTGACCCACCCTCCTGACACCCACCCTGCTACTCTCTGTCCCTCTGACTCTCACGGCTCTCGGAACCTACTAATAGAGGAATCACACAGGATTCGTCCTTTTGTGACTACAGTATTTCACTTAGCATAATGTCCTCTAGGTTCATCCACCCTGTGTCATGTGTCAGAATGTCCTTCTTTTCAGAAACGGAGAACTGTTGCACATTTTATTTCCTGTTTGTGGGTGGACATTGGGGTTGTTTGCACCTTTGGCTGTGAAGAATGCTGCCATGGACACGGGTGACAAATGTCCTCATTTTTTAGAGCACCGCAGAATATTCTATGCTGCTGAAGTTTGCACTCTGCCCTCTGTGGTGCACCTTTAGCTAGTGTCTGTTTTTTTCTGTCACAATCACAGCTGTCCTAAGTAAGCCCTGTGCACCGGCGACCCCATGTCTGTGAGGCTCTGTTTGTGGAACACGTGTCTACAGGTGGAATCTCTGCCACAAACAGAAGGTGCTCTTGTAATTCAGTGACCCGCGTTGTTAGATCGTTTCTGTTCGGCAGCTGTTGGCTAGTTTTAGACAAATCAGATCTCGTGGGCTGTGGTGCGAGGGTGTGGGTGTTGACCAAGCAATAGTCCTGGGCGCACATTTCAGGCTTTTGCTGCACTTGGGGCTGCATCTTGGACAGAACAGTCAAAGCAAAGGGAAGCAGAGGGCCCCGCTTGCTGGGTGGCAGACACCAGGAGGAGCAATTGCCCTACTTTTAGCAGAGGAGGTGCAGGCCAATTCTCCACCGCAGCCTGGGCGCAAATACAGATCGTTAAGATTCTTGAATGGAAAAAACGTTGTGGCGTTTCCTGAAGAGATGCGACACAGGATTTTTGGTGTAGATTTTGGGTAGAGAGCAAGTATGGAAGATGGAAGTCAACTTGGGGCACCCGGGGATTCCTTGCCATGTCCAGGCCAGTGCCTGCTCTTCGCTGGGCATTGGGATGGAAGGGACCCCCCAGCTGGTGGTCTAACCCCTTGTGCTACGGTGAAGGAAACAGAAACCTGGAGAGGCAGATGGAGGCTGCCCAGCCAGACAGTGGCGTGT
Source organism: Noctilio leporinus (assembly GCA_004026585.1). Lineage (NCBI taxonomy): Eukaryota > Metazoa > Chordata > Mammalia > Chiroptera > Noctilionidae > Noctilio > Noctilio leporinus. Next base: position 250,192 of record PVIW01001679.1, on the reverse strand, counting down.
GGCGGGTGGGTGCAGACTGAGCTGTCTTGGCAGACTCGTCCCCTGGCTGTACTTGTCAGGGCCAGTCACTCTCAGGAAGGAGAGGCGTTGAAGTGCCTGGAAGGGGGAGAGCAGGCAGGGTTCGAGTTCGTGTCCTGGGGCTGCCATAACTCAGTGCGATGGATGGCGTGGCTCAAGGCTACAGACATACCCTCTTCCACAGTATCGGAGGCTGGGGGTCTGAGTTCAAGGTGTTGACAGGGCTGGTTGGCGCTAAAGGCTGCAGGGGAGCATCCTCTCGTGCCCAGCGCCTGGCAGTGCTGGAAAGCCCTGGCATTCCTTGGCTTGTAGCAGCATCTTCCAATCTCTGTCTTCTTCCTCATTTGTCTCTGCATCCAATTTCTCTTTATAAGGACACCGGTCATTAGATTAGGACTCACCTTGATCCACTTGACTCATCCTCACATGAAGACATCTATAGGACCTTCCCAAAGAAGGCCACACTCACAGGTTCTGAAGGTTAGGGCGTGAACCTCTTTTGAGGGGACCCAATTCAACTCAGTACAGGGCCTCCGTGAACTGCAGGTATGAACGAGCTAGCAGTCTGGACCACGTCCCGGGTTGCAGGAACAGTAGCTGGAAACTTCAGGGTGATTATTCTTTTTCTGAGGCACCTTTGTGGTTCTCTGAAGGGTTTGGAGGAGCTCAGAGGCCTGGAGGGGCCCTTGGGCACTTGCATGGACATGAGTTGGGGGCAGCTGGTGCTGGTAGGAGGAAAGGAAGATGGCCGCTCCCCCTAGCAACTCCGGCGCCCTGCACATTCCACACTGGGCTGGCACAGGAGATAACGCATGCCGGAATGGTGGGCACTGGCAGGCTTTGAAAGCTACAGAAGAGATGAGGCTATGCTTCCTGGCTTCCCAGAAGCCTCTACTAGACTGACAGGTGCCAGTGGCCTTGGTCACGTAGCTACCAAGGACCAGCCTTCCGCAGAAGTGGAGGCAGGGAGAAAAAAGTAGGAATGGCGCTCTTGCATTGGCTGCCAAGTGACCACGTGCCCGGTCTGTCTGTCCAGAATGTTCTCTGTAGAGGACCCCTTTGTGCGGTTTCGGAACCTGTAGCACCTGCACGGGCCAGGCCCGGAAAGCCGGCCTGTGAACCTTGACCAAAAACGGGAAGCAGGCAGAAGACATGATCCGAAGGCTTCAAAGAGGTATTTCCATGGGAAAGATCAGGCCTAGAATCAAAATGTAAACCTTGAAGCCTGCTCTGCTTTGTGTATGTTCTGATCTTCATTAATGGATGTTTGAGTTAAGGCTGAAATGAACTCCTGAACTATGTTTTATCAATGCTCTGGGCCAGCAAGTCTGACCATCCTTAACCAGATGCTGCTCTCTGTGTTTTGCAGCTAATCCTCCCTAACATTGGATGTTTCATGGCAAACACCTGCACCCTTCTTTTTTGGCATGTATTCACCCTGTGAAAGCTACGTTGGTAAAGGGGACGGTGAGCAATCCCCGCTAGAGAGTGGCCACCCCTTCTTTCCCAGGAGCTTCGAGTCTGGGTCAATTCAATCCGCGATGGTGGGGGGGCGCTCCCATCGGGAGGGGGATCCCCCACAGTTCTCTTCCTTGTTGTTCAGGTTTCATGGGAAGGCACTGACTGGTGAGTCCACACCCAGAGAGGAAGTAGAACACCTTCGTCATTGGCCAGTGATGGGTTTACCGAACACCTCACCTGCGCCGGTCCCTGGAGATGGAAGCGTGGATAAGACGGAGCCCATTGAATTTCTCTGCCCCAGCTCATAACGTGCATACGTGCTCACGTGCTAATGTGGGACCACCTGCTGTACAGCTTCCATGGGCCACCCCCACCCCCCATGAGCTCCCCCGCTATGGTGGTCAGCCCTTGGCTTTTGAGAGAGGCACAAGTTTGAGAGAGAAAATTCCTTTTCTGTTCTCATGGCCCTAAACCAGGGCCTGAGGATGGCCAAAGACAAGGACCATCTCCCCACTCCACCCCCCGCCAGCCAGGCTCTGTCTCAGGGGACCTGCCTGGTCCTGCTGAAGTTTGTCACACCTCCCGGGTGGTCCCCAGGCATCCACATTCATCTGGATCAGAGCCTGTTTATGGCCAGTTTAAAAAAAAAAAAAAAAAAAAGTGGTACAATATTCATAGCATAAAATTTAGTGTTTTTACCTTTTTTATGTGCACAGTTCTACGGTATGAAGCAGCACAGAGACAGCATTTGAAGAGTGAAGCTTGAAGAGACTGACCTGGGTGGTGTAGGGACAGAAAGGAGAGGGACGCGCTGAGCCCTGGGTGTCCCAACGTGGGTGGGTGGAAGCAGAGCAGGAGCCCGTAGGAGAGCCCAGGAGGGCTGGGGCACTGTGACTCCAGGGGCCCCAATGGAGATGGCGCGTGAGGAGGAGTGACGAGCTGGTCCGTCGCACAGGGGCCAGGCCACGAGAGGCCCAAGGACTGACTGCTGGACTTAGCAACATGTGTGTTTGGGGTGGAGTTTCGGTGGAGTCCTGGGGGCAGGACCTGACTGGGGAAAATGGGAGTCCCCTGGGCACCCCTGTATCTCTGGGATTTGAGGACAAAGGCTGATTCACCATTTGACAAGTGACCCCAGGGCCCAGCACAGGGGTCATGGGTTCTGGTGACTTATTAGCTGCAGTAACATAAGAGGATCCGTCCCCCGCTCACCTTCCTCGTGGCGTTGAGACTAGCAAGAAGGTCCTCCCAGGAGTGAGGTGACTGTTCCGTGTCAGCTTGGCTGGGCTGCGGGGCCTGGTTGCGTGGTCACATATCAGTCTAGAGGCTACTGTGAGAGTGTTTGTAGGTGAGATTAACATGTAAATCAACGGACTCCAAGGAAAGCAGGTTACTCACTGTCTTGTGGGTGGGCCTTATCCAATCCGCCGGAGGCCTCACAAAGACTGAGTTTCTCAAACAGCATGGATAAACGATAGATAGGTAGGTAGAAGGAGGACAGGAAGATGGCTAAATAGCTCCATGGTGGTCCTAGAAGGGGGTGGGGGGGCATGGCCGGCCCCTCGCTCCTGTCTGAGGACCGTGGTTGGGTCAGCATGGGCTGTCTAGTCAGCCTGCTGACCTCACAGGGAGTTGGGCCGAGGTCTGAGCCGGACTCATTCCGCTGACCCACAACAATGCCCATTGCCCGCATGGTGCGGATCTGTGGGTGAGTCCTGCTGGGCTCTGGAGCGGAAAATCGGGGTGCAGGGCTTTGTGCCTGTGCCGGCAGACTGCTGGGCGTCACAGGAATCCTGTAAGCAAAGCGAATGCTGGCCTTTGTGTGCGAAGGGCCGGCTGAAGGCCAGCATGCCCGGACGGCTTACGCGGGGCCGCTGGAGACAATGGGAGAGGGGCCACAGGTCTGGGAGGGTCACCCCAAGGCCAAGCTTCCTGCCTACCTCGCGGCTTTGCAAGGGTTTGACAAAAACTTCCTGACAGATCCTAACATGTTTGGATAGTGGAGAATGATGACCTCAGGGATTGTGACTCATGCTCCCCAAACACACACACCACACACAGGGACATACAGACATACATGTATACATACGGGAACACACACGGGCACATGTACACACCACACACAAGGACACACATGGATGTACCTGCACACCACACACAGTGACACACAGGGACATGCGCACCACACACAGGGATATACACGTTCACACTGCATATAGGGACACACGGACACATATACACCACACAAAGGGATACACATAAACACACATGCACACCAGGCACAGACATACACAGGTACATCAGCCTCCCCACCTACTGACACAAAAACACATACACATACAGACACACACAGAGACACAGCCAGGGGATCTGTCCCTCTGCCCCCTGCTTCCCTTAGTGGGTGTCCCTCTTCACCTGGGACCCTGCCCTGAGCCCACACTCAAGTCCCCTGCCCCTTTATCCCTCTGCCTGCTGCCCCCTGGTGCCCTCCTCTCTCTGCCTGGGGCTCACATGCATGGTGGCCCTAATCCCTGGGATGCAGGTCCCAAGCAGGCGGCCGTGTCCCTCCAATGTGTGGGTGGCCTGGGTGCCTCGCTCAGGCATGGCAGGACCTCAGCGGGTGTCTGGAATAAACAGATTCAATTCCTTTTCTTGGCTTGAGGAGAGACATGCTTTTTGTGTGTTTGATTTTTAGAAAAATGTATCCTTTTTCTCATCAACCCTCAATGCCTGCGAGTGCTCTGGGCTGAAGGAATGTGCTGGGTGGCTTGGTGTCCCTCCTGCCTGGGCAGCTGTCCAGGCCTCGCTCTCCTCCAGGAGCACCCAGGCAAGCCAGGGCCTCACAGTCACCTCCTGGTGTCCCCAGCTGACGGCTCCACGTGCCTCTTGGCTGGACACAGCTGGCTTTGCAGGCCAACTCACCTGCCTCTCAGGCCAGGTGGACCGGTTGGTCAGGTGGGGCCAGCTGGGCCAGCAGGGCCAGTCCTATTCTCTCTGAAGTCTCCATCTGGGGTACAGGTGGAGTGAGGGTCACTCTCTAGGAGGCCGGGCTTGGGGAGCCGTGGAGACAAGCCAGCAGATGGTGAGTGAAGGTGGGGACCATGGGGTCAAGGTTGGTGTGTTCACACAATCCCTGAGGAGGAAAGCACAGCTCCAGTGTCACCTCGTGACGGGCTGCATCTCCAAATACGGGCGCATTCTGGGGTACTGGGGGTTAGGATGCCAACATGAATTTTGGGGACCACAATTCAGTTCATAACACCTATTTTCTACAAATGTTTCGTGACCCCCAATTCAGTACTCAGCCCTTTGACGGCCTTTCACCAACCACAGTGGCAGCCCATGGGCACACTGCCGCGGAGCTGGAAAAGGCCACCCTCGGCCTCCGGTCGCACTGCGCACTGCAAGCAAGTGCAATTTCCAGGGTCAAGGCAGGGCCGGCCTTGTGTTCACTTGGTGGTGGTTTCAGTGTGTCAGGTGGCCCCAGGCGTGGTGCGAAGGGCTGTCTGGAGTCCTTGGCCCAGGAAGGCTGTGACGTGCCCTGAGGAGAAAATACACGCGTTAGAAGAGCTTCGTTCAGGCGCCCTTAACGTGCGGTTGGCTGTGAGTTCAATGTTAACGAATCAAGGACATACGTTAACACACGGTTGACTGATCACGAAAAACTTGTGTTTTCAAGCCCCAGCTGTTGCTGACCAGTCACGAGTTAGTTAACTGGGGCTTGCGCTTGCATGAGCTTTTGTATAAAAGTGCCCGTCAACAATGGGTTAAAATTAGGTGCCTCAGAACGGAAACACACATCAAACAAGGTTATCTGTCCATCAGCTGACAACACTGTTGTGACCAGAGGAGCCGCAGGGTTCAGTATTTCCTAATTCTCTACCCACAGCAATTTTAGAGAACACGGTAACTACCCGGAATAAGAACTGACCACATTACTTAGGTATCGATTCCTTGGAACTTAGACTAGCAAGAGAGGAGGCGTAGCTCTGAGGGGTGTTATTTAGAACTGACAGTGCCTGGAGGTAATGAAAACACACCCGGACCTTTAGTTGGTTATGTGACTGTTTAAAATCTTCGAAGACACCGCATCCCTCTAGCACATGGCCGAGCTCCTTCTTCCGCCTTTGACACTCCCTGGCTTCGAGGGGGCATCTTTAGTATGCATTTAAGGAGGAGCTCAGGCCCAGAGCCACAGGTCATGTCAGGCTGTGCCAAGGTTGGCGAGGTTTGAGGGGAGGGTGAGTGCACACATACGTGTCAGAAATGGCATGTCCCCCCACTGCCCCTCATCCCTGCAGCCTCAGTGCCAGCATGCTGAGGGCCACCCCTGCGGGTCCTGCCAGTCATGCAACAGGTGTCACCATGCCCCGTGGAGGCTCTGTTCCTGCCGGCCTGCAGCACACATGGCCCTGGCCTGGAGAGAGGTGGGTGTGTAAGGGCTGGGAGTGGGTGCCTGAAGGACCCCCGCAGACCCTCGGCCACCGGGAGCTGTGTAGCCCACAGAACGAGGTGGGCCCCCCAGGCTGGAGCCCAGCCTGCAGCCCCAGCCTAACCGACCACAGGGGTCAGGTGTAGAGTAAGGAGAACGAGGCATGCCCCCTGTGCCACATGTTGGGGACATCGAAACCTCGGTCCTCGGCATCAGCCTCCTCTCAACGCAATGTTTGAAAAAAATCAAAATAAATGCGAAAAAAGTTCAATGAACAAAACATCAGAATTTTAAATACATGGTCAGCATGACTGAGGTTTGCTCTGTCTTAGCTCCAGCGCGGCAGCGGCCACATGCCTGGACCTGCGGGACCCTCTCCCTGAGGAACCAGCCAGCTGGACACTGGTGCCCCTTCCTGCCACTTCCCTGCCCCCAGGAGCAGGCAGGCAGCACTGTGTAGGGCTGCCCCCCCCCCCCCAACACCGGTGCCATACTGACCCAGCTTGGGTGGGGGTCCTACACTGAAACCTCCTCGTCTTTTATTTTCTTTTTAAAGATTTTATTATTTTTAGCGAGAGGGGAAGGGAGGGAGAAAGGGAGGAAGAGAAACATCAATGTGAGGTTCGCAGGCTGGCACTCAATCCACTGGTGAGCTGGTGAGCCACACCAGCTGCGGCTGGACCCCCCCTGTTTTCTCCAGGCTGAGCAACTGGGCATGCAGGTTAAACTTCCTAACCCCACTTTCCTGGCCTATGAAGTGGGAGATGTTGGGGTCTCCCTGCCATATAGGGGTACGGGCAAGGAACCTCCAGGTTACCATCAGTGTGGCCAGGCACAGGCCCAGGGCAGGGAAGGCGGCCTCACCCCCGCAGCATTGATGATCTGCACCCTCATTTGGCCCCTGTGGCACCCTGGGGAGCGACTCCTGAAATAATAGACTTCCAGGGTGAAGGTGGAATTTCCAGGTTTTGGGGGGCCGTTCCCCCCAGGCTGGTTCTCAGAAATGCAGGAGGAAGGGTTTCGTATGGAGCATGGCCAGCTGGACTGCCTGCTACCAACGTGGTTTGAATGGTGGGCTGGGCAGGGGAGGGGGGCGGCAAAGATGAAGAAGAAACTCTCGCTGTCCGGATCGCTCATCACAAAGCTGGCTTGTAGGCAGCACTTTCCTTCGCCGTGCGGGGGTGTAAGTTAGTACCATGCTCCCCAGAGGCCAAGCTACATCAAATGCCTTAAAATGGGAAACTTCAAACGTCTGAAAACGGACGGGAGGCAGGTGCCTTCCGGGGACGGATCCTGCGCGATAAGTGGACAGGACCCCAGAGAGGAGCCGAAGAGAAGCCAGGCCTTGCTTATTGCAGTGACTGCAGGGACGAGTCCCCAGCCTGGTGAGGCGTCTGGCTTACGGGACGTCATGCCCAGGAGGGGACAAGTCAGCTGGGTGGGCACCCGGGTGGGTACCCAGAGGAGAGTCCCTGTTTGTGAACATGAACTTGCCTGCCCATCTGGATGATCAGACCCCAGCGCTGAACCAGTGCTGGTCATTGCTCGGTATTTCCTGCCTTTCCTGAGATTTTAACAAATATGCTTAATTTTTGTAAGCGGGAAAAAGCAATAGCGGTGATTCTGTCTGGAATAACGATGTGCCCTCAAATAATAGCTGTGGAGTTTGGAGACTGCTTGTCTAACACCTGTGCCTTAGTTTCCCCTTCTGTGACACAGGGACAGGAGCACCCGCAGGTAGGGTGGCCATGGGCTCCCACAGGACCACGTGGGCAGACAGCTGTCCCCCACCCGGTAACGGGAGATGAGTGTTCACCGTTCCCCAGGTGAACGGCAGCAGCGCTGCACTAAGTGGCGCTCCCAGGGGGTGCCGCCCCCTGGCGGTGTTTGTGCCAGTCAACGCCCAGGGTGGGGCGTGGTGGGCTCTCAACCAGGGTCACATTTCTGCTGACTGGACAGCCTGCCTCGTGAGCTCACGCTTTCCAGACAAATCCCCCTAATGCCTGCATTCTGCCTCAGGCGTATATAGGGCGGGTCCGCGTCCCAGCTCCCCACGTGGCTGCCCAGAGGCTCCAGCTCAACGCCCAACATGGACATCGCCATCCAGCACCCCTGGTTCAAACGTGCGCTGGGCTCCTTCTACCCCAGCCGGCTGTTTGACCAGTTTTTCGGAGAGGGCCTCTTTGATTACGACCTGCTGCCCTTCCTGTCCTCCACCATCAGTCCCTACTACCGTCAGTCCCTCTTCCGCACTGTGCTGGACTCCGGCATCTCCGAGGTAAGGCCGGCGGGTCTGGGGGAGGGCTGGGTGCAGCTGAAGGACCAGCCGGGATTTCTGGGGCCGGTCCTGGGGCAGAGCAGCATCCAGCGCCCAAGCTCTTGTCTCATTTCTTGGAGTGGATGGTGACAGCGGCAGGGCCACTTTCCTCTTCCTCCTGACACGCAGAGGCTGGGTGGGCTTCCCCACGGCAGAGCCTCCCGTGCCTCTGGGGAGGGGTGGGGAGAGAGCGCCTGCCTGAGGCCGACTGCTGTCTTTTCCTCCGTCAGCTCATGACCCATATGTGGTTTGTAATGCACCAACCACATGCTGGAAGCCCCAAGAACAACCCCACCAAGGCAAGTTCCATGGCAGGCGAGAGCTGTGTGTTCCACGGCTGTCCCACCCTTTCAGCAGGAAGCCTGGGGGGAGGGGGCATGCCCTGCCCAAGGCCCGGAGCCCAGGGCCTCTTCCTGAAGCCCTGAAGCGGAGAGTGGGCTCCTCCCGCATCTGCCCAGGTGCCCAGAGCCCGGCCAGGGGGAAGGCAGCAAGAGCCACTGGCCTTCCCTCCCCGAGCGGACACTGGCCCCAGGCCCGGAGGGCTGAGGCACTAGGCCTCTCTTGCCCACTGTCTAAACATGGTACGGAGCTGGCACAACGCCCGTCCACTCCAGGGGCTCAAAGGGCCCAAACAAGTCTCTGAGTGGGTAAGGCGGGCGAGGAGGGGCAAGCACAAGCGCTTTGTGTGGTGTGCTGTTGGCGGCGGCTTTGTGGGCTGTCAGGCCCGACCAGTCAAAGGGAAGAGACAGGGCCCCGGGCTGTGGATGGAAGAACAAGAGGAAGGCAAGGCAGTGGCTTTAGTCCTGGTGCCGGGCCCAGCCAGCCAGCCAGCCAGCCAGCCCACGATAGCTGCCCAGCCCTAACCAGCCAAGCCAGCCCTTTCCCACGCAGGTCCCACCGCCCTGAAGCCCCGGGTTCCGGTTGCCCGCTGAACCCCCATCCCCGTAGCCCCTAGCCAGGAATCCCCGGGACTCCGCTCGGCTGGGCCGGTGTCAGGAGCGGTTAGGGCTCTGGCCTGCAGTTTCTGTTCTGAGAGCTGGGATGGCGCCGCTGGCCCCGCCACACAATGGCCCCTCTGGCCAGCCAGGCAGGGACCGCGTGCAGCCAAGTCCCCCCCTGAGCCCTGGCCCCTGGCGGACCCGCATGAGCAGCCGTTGGGTTTCAGGTCCGATCTGATCGGGACAAGTTCATCATCTTCCTGGACGTCAAGCACTTCTCTCCGGAGGACCTCACGGTGAAGGTGCAGGAGGACTTCGTGGAAATCCATGGCAAGCACAACGAGAGGCAGGTGAGCCCCGAACCCGGCAGGTGAGGGGACTCCAGGGCTGCCTGCTCCAGGCGCTTCTCCAGGACGGGGAGTCAGTGGTGGGGGCACCCTGCCCACCTAAGTACAGTTGTCTTCCAGCCAGGGGTGGGTAGGTTGCTCCTGAGCCCCCAGCAGCTGGGTGAACCCCTGGGGCTGTCCCCAGCTCCACCCAAACCCCCAACGTGATGGGGTGGGATGAGGAAGGTACCATAGGGAAAGCTGGGGGCCAAGGTGGTGAAATCTAAATCGACAAAGGTTTTCACATGAGCCCAGATTTGGAAGGGGAGCTGTGACAATAGCGCAGCTGGCATTTATTGACGTTCCAGACACTTCATGTGTGTTGACACGTTCATGACCAGGGCCCCGTTATCTGGAGTTGGCAGGTGGCAAGGCCAGGGGCAGGGAGGCCCGAGCCCACCTGATCCCACAGCTAGAACAAGGCAGGGTAGGGGTGGGGGGCAAGGGAGCCCCTGCATTGGAGCTGGTGGAGGCCAGGTGACAGGCAGAGCTAGAAAGAACCCACAGGTGGTCTCAGGCGTGTGACGCACCCCCGCCGCCACTGTGATGTGGACAGTGCCAGGGCCTAGGGGTGCAATGCTTACAGAGTCAGCTTCTCTTGGCAGAGGTTGGGGGCATAGCATCCCGGACAGTTATTGAGCCAGCTCAGCCCAGAACCCCCCTCCACACTGCGGGTTCTCAGCCTGTCCCCCTGGAAGAGGTGGGCATCAGGCCCAGGGGCTGAATCTGGACTAGCTTATCCAGGAGACGTGAGGTTCTCATGCTCAGGAGGGGCCTTCTGACCCCCGTGGATGGATACAGATGGCAGGTACCCTGAGCCAGAGAGGTATGTGGGGTCACTGGTAAAGGGAACCCCTGATCCAGGGCCAAGAGCAGAACCATTCATGCGAGTTGAGAGAGAAATTAGTCTGAGGAGCCAACTCTGTGGGTGCGGTGGGCCCCGGTCAGGCCAGGACTGCTGGGCAGGGCGGCACGGGTAACCCTCAGCAGGAGCCCAGCCCTGCCCCCGCCACCCACCCTGGGCGAAAGCGGTGGGTTGGACCCCGTGCTGTTCAGGAGGCCACTTTCCACCTGGGGTCGCGGCCGCTGAGGTCTGGTCGTGGCGTCTCTGATGGTGCCTTCCCCCCAACCCAGGACGACCACGGCTACATCTCCCGCGAGTTCCACCGCCGCTACCGCCTGCCTTCCAACGTGGACCAGTCGGCCCTGTCCTGCTCCCTGTCGGCTGATGGCATGCTGACCTTCTCGGGCCCCAGGGTCCTGTCCGGCGTGGATGCCGGGCACAGCGAGCGAGCCATCCCCGTTTCCCGGGAGGAGAAGCCCAGCTCTGCGCCCTCCTCCTAAGATCAGCCTCAGCGCCACCGGCCGCTGCCCCCAATCCCATCCACTGAGGGGGATCCTAGATCGTGGGTCACTTGTCTTCCTTCTCTTTCCTCTTTCTTGTTTTCTTTTCCTCTTCTCGGAGGGAATGAGGGTTTGCAAGAGTAGCTTGGAGAGCTCAGGGCCTTGGCCTGGGGTGCTGTGACCTCAGGGTGACCGGGATCCCAACACTAGCCGAGCGGGAGTGACAGCCATCCCACTTGCTTCAGACAACAGCCTTGTCCTCCTGTGGTGGGGGGCGGGGTTGCAGGCCTGTCCTGGCTGAGGGCGAGGTCAGAAGGACGCCCTGGCTGGGTCCTCTCTGGGTGACCCCCAGCTCGGCGCATCTGGCTGAGGTAGAGGGTGCCTGTGTCAGGACCAAGCCACGTGCCTGCCCACACGTCCCGGGGCCCGTGTGCCCGGGCACTCAGCAGCCTGCTTCTCTCGGACCTCTCTCCCTCCTCCTTCCTCTCTGTAGTTCGCTCTTGGGGCATCTGGCCGCCCGTGACAATGCAGCCCGTGGCAGTCAATAAAGAACAGGTGACACAAGCAACTTGCCATCTGGTGGCCCTGCTGTCTCCATTGGGAAGTGGGGGGAGTAGTGGAGAAGGGGACAGGGATCTGCCTGTGCCTGGTCCATCTCTAAGTGACCAGGCCAGTCCCTTGACCCAGCTTCGCGGACGGTTTTCAGAACCAGGACGGAGGGAGGAGAGAAGAGGCTGGGGAGGCAGTTGCTGGGTGGCAAGGGGGGTCTTGCCCTCCTGACCCTGGGGCTGTGCCCTTTCTCTGGGGGCTTCTCTCCAGGATCCCTTGGGGTCCCCTTTAAGGCTCCTTTAAGCCTCATGGCTTCCTAAGGGATGAGAACTGGCATCCCAGTGTGGTCAGAATGTGTATCCCTCTATGTGACACCTCGCCCCGGCTCCCATATGAGAGGCACCCCCTCATGTTGCCTCCTCCCTGAAATAGGCACAGGGATCCTCCGGGGCTTTCGGAGACCAGAGCTGAGCACCCCCCACCAGGAGTGGGGAGAGATGCGGCCCCGGGGGCCGAGGGCAGCTCAGCCAGGGGCCCTGACAGGGGCACAGTGACCACAGGGAGGGTGAGGTGGGTGGCCAGCGGTGGCCTCCCGGAGTGGAAAGCCAGCAGACACTGTGGCCGGATGGGTGGTGCCATCTGGTCAGGCCACATGGAGGGCCCCTTCCCAGGCAGGGGCACCGAGGACGCTGACAGAGCCCAGCAGGTGCCCTCTGAGTGGTGCCCACGCTCCTCCTGGGAGAATTAGACACCCAGAGGGCAGAACACGGGAAAATGTCCCTAAGTGATCCCTTTTCCACCGCAGTGAAACAGCGTCCTGTCATTTTAAGAGGGAAGCAACGTGTACATGTTCATGAGTGTATGCATATGCACGTGGGCGCGCACACACACGTCTTGTGTGTGTGCGTTTTTTAATCACTCTGGGTTTGGCCCTTATCTAAAGAAGCACCCTTGCCCTACGTGGTGTGGCTTAGCAGACGGAGTGCTGGCCTGCCAACCAAAAGGTGGCCATTTCAATTCCCCATCAGGGCACATGTGTCTGAGTTGTGGGCCAGGTGCCCAGTTCAGGGTGTGAGAGAAGCAACCACACATCGATGTTTCTCTCCCTCTCTTCTGTCCCTCCCTTCCCCTCTCTCTAAAAATAAATAAGTAAAAGCTTTAATAAACAAACTAAAGAAGGGTCCTCACCCCTGTAGGAGTCTCCCTCGACTCCCTCCCACCCCAAGCACCCTCTCCTCCGACAGGAAGGCCTCCCACACCTGCCAGTTAATCCACATCCAGAGAAAACGTGGGGTACCCTGTGTAGGGGATAGAATGGCCTCTGCACGGGGGCCAGGGCCCGATGGTTGGGAAACTCAGAACCTCTGAGCTTCCAGCTCAATCTGGGTCCACCTCGGACTGGCGTCCTTAGAAGACACCTTTACTTTCGCATAGCCTGGCGTGTCCTTGCACAAGGAGTCAAGGATCGGGGTCCTGTTGGGTCTGGCTGCAGCACAGCGGAGCTGTCGTTAGATGCCGATGGCCCTGTGGTCGCTGCAGGTCTTGTTTAGGTCTTGCCGTGGGCTGAGCTGTGTCCCCCCAAACTGAAGCCCTAAGCACTTCAGAATGTGACTGTATTTGCAGATGGGGGATCTTTAAAAAGGTGATTAAATGAAGGTCACCAGGGTGGGCCCTAATCCAACATAATTGGTGTCCCTGTGAGAGAAATTAGGACACACACACGGAGATGACCATGTGAGGATAGTGGGGATGGGGGAGGACAGCCGTCTGTAAGCCAGGGACAGAGGCCTCAGGAAGAACCAGCCCTGTAGATCCCTGGATCCTGGCCTTCCAGCCTCCAGACTGAGAAGTTTATTTCTCTTGTTTCAGACACTCATCTGTGTATTTGTCACATGTCCTTAACTGATGATTACAGGCTTGAAGACACAGCCTTAGGCTAGGTGGGCCTTTTGGTGACGTTGGCATAGGGCCATGGAATCCTGGATTATGCTCCTTGGGGGCTGCAGGGAGCCTCAGGGCCCAGCCCAGGCAGGGAGGCTAAGAGAATCCCCTGTCATAGGAGGCTCCCCAACTTCCTCAGAGGCAGGACTTTCTCGGAACCTTAGGGGGAAGGTGGTCACCATCAGAGGATGCCACCCAACATCAGTCCCAGGGGCAGGAAGAACTCCTGAACCCAGAGAACTGGCTGTTCCCCCTTCCACTCCTGCTTTAAGCTCACCTGCACCTACTTGGTGTGAGACCTGGAGGCATCACCTGTGCAGTAGCAGGTGGCAGGGTTTCCACACCATCTGCTGCATCTCCGCAGCTGGCCGGTGCTCCCTCGTGCTTACTTCGTCCACCTTGTGTCAACCCTCCCCCGTCCCGGGCAACCCCCCCCCCCCCAAGTCTGGGCCACCAGAGCCAGGCCCCACCCACTTAAGGATACAAAAGCTTTTCTCCTCTCCTCTTATCCTATCCAATTCCAGGCTTGAACGTAGTCACATGGTTTTGGAGCAAGAATGAGCCAGTCTCCCTCCTGGAACCTCATTTGCATCGTAGCAGCAGTTGCAGTAGCAGGAAAAGAATTAACTGAGCACCTACTGTGTGCCAGGACCGGCCAAACATGCTGGAGCCTGGCGGTCCCCAGTCAGCCTGCCCGGAAGCTTGCAGGGGGCTCTGCTGCTAGCAGGGAGATCCAGCTGCTTGTGTTCCCCACTGCACACCCACCCCGACTGCCTGACCTCAAGGGGAGCCTGTGAGCCAACCCCTCCATGGGTTTCATAGTGTCACCCTCTAACCAGTAAAAGAGGAGGCACTGAGGAAGCCAGGCTAGTCCTGTTCTGCTGGTGACTTGCTGTGTGTCCTTGGGCAGGTTTATCAACCCTCCTGAGGATCAGATTCTTGTCTTCATCAGTTCACGAGGGTGGTGGACTAATGCCCCTGGTGAGGTTGAGGAGTGTGGTTGGCGGGCCCACCGATGACCACCTGCGATTCCAAGTTCTACCACCAGGTGGCAAAAGAGGCCTTGCCTTGGTCTCGGAAACCTCCTAGGCTGCAGGCAAGAGTTTGTCACTAAGGTCACCTTCAGGGGTCCAGGCAGCAGGAAGCAGCAGCAATGCACATCTGCAGAGGGCCTGGCTGCTGCCCCCTGGCTGGCGACAGGGATCTGGGAGACCCACCCTGACTTCAGGGGCTGGCGTACAGCACAGGAAAACAAAAAGTCACATGGGGAGTCAGCCGTATTTCTTTACAACGAGCAGTTTTTGTTTCAATTGCTTGCTTGCAAAATCATTTGAAAAAGGAGAAGTCACTGTGCTAGGGTTGCCCAGGTCTCCCTGTGCAAAATGACAGTACATCAGCCCTCAGTGCCCCTTACCTCTTGCCCCTCCCCCCAGCGCCCCTACTCCTAGCTCCCCCGGCTTTCCCTAGGAAGGGTCAGAGCAGCTTCCTGCTCTGTCACGTCCACAGAGGCCTGTGTGGGGCGGGGCAGGGCAGGGCAGGTCAGGTCAAGTCGGCCCTGGCAGGAAGCCCCAGGACCTGACACAGGTGGCAGAGTCACAGGTCAAAAGTCCAGCCCGCCAGATGCTGCATGTGGCTGCCTGGAAGCGGGCTGAGACCCCGAGGCCTGTGCTCACGTGTCAGACCGCAGTTTGAAAGGGAAAGGAGCCCAGGAACGGAGGTACAGGCTGGGACAAGACCTTCTCAGGGCTGGACAGCCTTATCTGGGAGGCAGGCCTGCCTCCTAACGCCCACCTTGGCCTTGGTAGGGAGGCAGGGGAGAATGGAAACTGGAGCCCCACTCAGTCTGGGGGCTGAGAGAGGGGTGGCCTGGCCACGTGGCCACCACAGGGCCCAGCTCCCAGCCTTTGGGTGCCAGGTTGGGAGGCTCTGCTGTGTCGGGATTTCCTCAAAGATCTGGGATTGAGTTTTGGGGCAGCAGAGGCAGCAGGCCCTGCACCTGAGTGTGCAGGCTGCTGTCATGAAAACAGAGCGAAACGGAAGATCCCTGTGCACACACAAACAGTGAGACTCACATGCACACAGATATGCACACACAGCAACACAAGCACATAACACACACATATAAACATACAATGCACATGTACACACACACATATACACGTGTTTGCGCACACACGCACACCTTCAGTGGCCTCGGGCAAGCTGCAGACTCTAGTCCTGCCCCTCATTGCACTGGCTTCCCTCTGTGTCTGATTTGTACTTGAACTTGAAAGACACAATCCTATACAGTGGGTTTCCACCCATTTCTCCCGTTTCTCTGCCTGGAGGAGAAGCTTCTCCCAAGTGCTGCTCAGTAAAGCTTTCTTACCAGGTGCTTCGAGGGAGGCCGGACACTCTGTGTGGCCTGGGGCACCTGACCTCCCCCTGATGCTGGGATTGGTGAGAGTGAGGGTGGGGCTGTGTGCTCAAGGGCACCCCAAGGTCACCAAGAAGGAGGGGCAGTGAGAAGTGCCTTGTCATTCAGAGGAGCTGTCAGGAGCCAGTGAGCACTTTGCATTGAGCCCACCAGGAGCCAGAAATCTTTAAAAAAAAAAAAAAATTAAAAAGTAGTTCAAAAGCACAGGTTTCCAAAGCCTGTAGGGGCCTTTTCAGCCAGGCCCGGCTGGCATTTAAGGGTGGTTTTGCAGAGCACATGGGTCTGGGAGACCAATCAGAAGCAGGGGACCCAGGTGGGAGACGGAATTTCCCTCCTCCCTGCCACAGGCATGTCTGTAGGAATGCTGAGGCCCCGTGCTGGCCTGGAAATGGCCTTCAGATGGTGCTAGCAAAGTGTGCAGTTCTTGGAGGGGTTGGAGGCCGAGTTCTTCTCATATTGATAACAGCCAAGGTTTGGGGTTTGTTGCGCAGGTCTGTGCTGAGCATCCATGCCTGGGCTCACTCGCAGGGATCTCCAGGGGGCTGCTGCTCTCCTGCTCTTTTCCTGCGGAAATTCAAGTAAAATGAGAAGCCCAAGGACACTTGGTTCCCGAGGCCGGCTGGGCTGTGATTCCCAGCTGTCTCCTCCTGAGTCTGGACCTCCCTCTGTGATTGCTGGTTCCTGAGGCCATTGTAGTAACAGTGTTTCCTGTGATGGGCACCCTCACCCTGCAGGGGGCATCGATGTTCTGGGGTGATTGGAACACATGAGCACACATTTGGTGGCTTCCAACAACAGCAATTTCTTCGGAGGCCAGAAGTCTGAGGCCCATGCTCACACAGGGCCATGCTCCCTCTGAGGGTTTGAGGGAAGGGTCTGTCCTGCCTCTTCTTGCTCCTGGTGTTTCTGGTGTCCTTGGCTTGTGGTAGCATCCTTTTTGCCTCAGCCTCCTTGGTCACATGGCCTCCTTATTTCTGGACACATATCTTTGCGGCTCTTCTCTTTTTATAAAGGCACCAGTCATTGGATTCAGGGCCCACCAGATAATCTGAAGGCTTTTATCTCCATCCTTAACTTAATTATATCTTCAACAACCCTTTACCCAAGTAAGGTCACAGTTGCAGGTTCCCGGATTTGGAACTTAGACATGTCTTTGAGGGAGGAGGGGGCAACTATTCCATCCACCACTAGGACCGATACTTGTGAGTTGCATGGCCCTCACCTGCCAGGACACCTTCAGGTACATCATTGCACTCGTTCCTTGAAGGAAGCCCCAGAGGTCTGCAGGACAGACACCAGCCCATTCTAAAGAAGAAACTGAGGCCCAAACTGTAGAGCCAGAGGGAGAGGCCTGGAGTGGGAGCCTGGCCTGGTCAATGGCCAGGTAAACTGGGTTGAAATCATTGCCTATGAGGTGAAGGGCAATGTTCCTAAGGTCTCTTTGTGAGAAAGTCCTGTGAGTCAGTCCCTGGTTCCATGATTAGCGAAAGTGAATGGCTTGTGATACATTTGATGAACCCCCTGCAAGACCACCTGCCCGCTGTGTCCCGTTATGGGGACTCCGTCCCTGCCTAAGCTGGGATTGGACAGGTTCCCTTGCACCAGTGGAGGGCATGGGTAGGGGTGGAGGGGCTCTCCTGGTCGCATTCCAACACTCAGAGGCTTGTGTTTCTGTTCTGGTCGTGTCTATGGCAATCCACGGTTGTCTGCCCACAGATGACCCAGGGTCCGGGGTTTGCTAATGATTTACCGATTAACAGACTCAAGGGGCGGCCGCTGACCCGACTTGGCACTACCACCTGAGGGACCCCAAACGCTCCTGCTCAGAACCAGGAGACACTTGGGGAACAGGATGTGCTGTCACGGTTCAGGTTCCCGCCCGGCCAGCAGCAGCCCTGGACCTCAAACCTCCCTCAGGGCGCCTGGCCCCCAGGGCCATGAACAGAGGAGGCTTTGGCCAGGTGTGGGGCAACAGGGGAGCAGGGAGGCTGAGGCTAGGGCGAGGGAGTCAGGGCAGGCCAAGGGGTCCCAGGGTCCCTGCTGGCCCTGGTTACAGGGCACACCAGCCAGCTTCCTGATATGTCCCACCTTCAGCCTCGGTTCACAAGCCCTCAGACTGTGGGCTCCATTCTGGGTGACTCAGTGCTGGTTCGCTGCCCCCTGTGGGACTCTCCCAATGCGCTCTGGGCCCTGAGGCTTGGCTGCCTGGTTTTAATCTTGAAGCTCATTGTCAGCCACCACTTCAGCCCACCCCTACCCCCACCCCCTGCCCCAGGATCATGGGAGGCCCAGAGATTGAACAGGGGGAGTCTGAAAATCTGGGAGTGATGGACGTCTTGGTCCAAGCTGGGATCCCGGGCCTGGCATGCCAGGTGGGCAGGGCTCTGCTGTGCAGCCACCTGGGTTCCAGAGGCAGCATCAGGGGCCTGTGTCCGAAGGCTCAGCCTGAGGGCTGGGCGTGCAGACAGGAGGTCCTTGGCCAGAAGGAGAGCAAGCCACTGGCAGAGGGCCCGGCAGGGCAGAGTGCCTGCCCAGCGAGGAGGCGGAGGTATGTCCAGCTGGGGCGAGGGCCCAAGGAGGCCCCTCAGGGGGGAGTCACAGTGGTCTGAGCACAGAAGGGGAGTGGGCAGAATTCGAGGTTGTGCTGTGTCTGGGACAGTGAGCCGGCAGGTGATGGCCAGCCGCATGGCCCCGTCCTCTTTTGTCTTGGTCCCTTCCCACCCTGATGGCCCTGGGCAGGGACTTCGGAATTTGAGCGGCTTCCTTCTCGAGCATCTGGGCAGCAGTCTCAAATGGAGCGTGTATGAAGACCGGACACCTGCCATATGCGGCAGGTGCTGACCCCGCCGGTGGGGGCTGAACCGCTTTTTTCACAGCTCCCAGGGATGCCACCTGCAGTGGTGACACTGGAGCAGCTGGATGGCCTCTGGCCTGAGTTAGGCTTGGCCTTTTGGAAAGAGCCCTCATCAGCCTTCGCCTCGGTGGACCGCTCAGTGAGGATGAGGACAAAGGGGGTCTCCTGCAAGGAGCACCTGGGCATCACAGGGCAGCCCCAGGTAAAGCCTCACCCCCACCACGTGGCAGGGCCAGGAGGGAGGGTCCTGGGCTGCCCAGGCTTCTGGCTCAGCTCCAGCAAGGCCAGCTCTTTAAAAGCCTCAACTTCCCATCCTTGCTGCTGGAGCCCAGGTGGCCCCTCTACCAGCCCTGCCTTAAAGACACCAGTGCCATTTGGAGAGGGCAAGGAATCTAGCTGCCAAGTGGCAGAGGGGGACATTGTGGGCACTTGGCTGCCTCTGCTGAACTTGGTGGGGCTGGATGACCTCAGCCCTGGGCTTGGAGAGAAAGCCCCTCAGCTCCTCCCAGTAGGGGCGGCAGGTGGGGGTTTGATGGCAGGGAGGGAATTGCCCCAGACCCCCCAAAGCTGCCAGGTAGGAAAGCCCCAACTAAGAAAAGACAGGGCTTTACCCAGCAACTCCTCCGGCCACCCCCTTCCCTGGGAATCCCGAGAGGAAAGCAAGCGGAAGGAGTGGTTTCTTGTGGCCCTTGGGACCTAGGAGGACAGCTACACTACAGCCCCCACATTTCCTGCCTGCGCAGCCCTGCCCACTCTGGCTTCCGGGCCTCCCCCAGCCCTCCTGAGAATTGGCTTCACCTTGGAGCTGTGGATGGGGGATGAGGTTGGGGAGCAGGGCCCCCCATCTGTGGCTCCTGTCACCCAAGGGACAATGGGCTGTTAGTAGCTGAGTCAGCCTGTGCTTTGGCCTTTGTGAGAGAAGAGGTGGGGACTGGGACAGGGACTGGGGCACTTGCAGTAAGGACACCGTGAGGGCAGCAAAGGTCCCTCCCTTTGGGCCAGAAGGCCTGGGGTGACGTCTTGGCTTGGAGCTTTGGTTTTCTTGCCTCAGTTTTCACATGTCAGATGGGACTCTGTCACCACCCCTGGGAGCCTCCTTCACCCAGGCCTCCCAGGGTCCAGTCTCCACTCAGCGGCTGGAGTGGCTCCCTACCAGCTCAGGAGGGTCTCTCGGAATCCACCTTGACACATGAGCACCCGCATCATGCTGTGAGGTGACACTTGCTCTCCAAACTCCCCATTCACAGCCTCACTCTCAGAAGTTGGATCCAATAGAGGTGTGTGGATCTGAGAGCAGATCTGAGGGCCTGGAAGAGCTCCTGGAACATGGTGAACACCGTGAGAGGGTTTGCTCAAGGAGCCATCAAGTCCTGCTAAGCATGAGTGGGCCCAGCATCTCCCCAGGGTCCCCACTGAATCTCAGGAGAAAGAAAGCCGGTTCTCAGGCTTACGAGATCCTCACTTCCTCCCTGCTCTCAGCTCAGATGGTTTGCACTGTCCAGGCCACCCTGCCTCTGTCAGGCTTCTGCCCCAGGACATTTGCACATGCAGTTCCCTCTGGCTGATGTGTTCTTGCGCATAGCTCCCTACAGCCTGGCCTGAGTCCCCTTGCTGGAGGGGCCTTCCCTGAGGCAGGACCCCTCCTGGGGGCTTTCTCAGCATTCGCTTGCTCTGAGGGTCTTATGTCCAGGTGCAGCAGCCTGTGACGCCCCTCCCAGTAGGACATGAGCCTCATGAAGGCAGCAGGTAGGTCTGTTTCATTCACTGCTCTCTCCTCCAGGGCCTTGGACAGAGCCTGGCACTGAGTAGGTGCTCTGTAAATATGGGGATAATTGGAAGATGAATGTGGTGCTGATTAGAGGCAGTGAAGTGGTCAGCCCGTGAAGCCGAGCAGTCCTGGTGAGGGAGTGGTTCCCCCAAGCCTCCTTGTGCCCTGCCCCTGCATAGCCCTTCCCTTGGCTCAGTGCCTTTCAACCTGGCTGCTCATCAAATAGATGCGGAGCCTTGCTGGCCTGTGCCACCCCTCCCCCCATATGAATAGAGTGTTGGGGTTGGCGGGGGGGCTTGCCAGGTATGCTGCAAAACCCTTGGGTGGTTCTAGTGCCCAGGTAGGGTCAAGGACCATGGTGTGGCTGGTAGAAGTGTCAATTCTTGGGCCCTGGCTGGTGGCACAGTGGATAAGGTGCCAGCCTGCTAACCCAAAGGTCACTGGTTCGATTCCCAGCCAGGGCACATAACCAGGTTGCAAGCCAGGGCTCCAGCCAGGTCTGTGGCTGGAGGCAGGTGAAAGGCAACCATACACAGATGTCTCTCCCTCTCTGCCTCTCTCCCTTCCCCTCTATCTAAAAATAATAAATAAAATATTAAAGAAAGAAAGAAAGAAAGAAATGTCAATTCTTTATCAACCAGAGGGGCATTTAGGTTGATTGGCAGGTTCCAGCAGGTTCCACCAACCATTTACTCTTGAGTATGAATTAGGGGAGGAACCTTTTTTTGTTTTTCCCAACACTTGGCTGAGTTGGGCAGGCCTGGAGGAGGGGAAAGTCTTCTGGGTGGGAGAGAGAAAAGAGGTAGTTTGGGGACAGAGAACCCCATGAGCATGTTGAGTGGGGTAGAAAGGAGGCAACATTTAGGAGCTGGAAGGAGGGTGTTCCTGCTTTCTTGGAGGTTTCTCAGGGCCAGGCTTAGGATAGAGACGGATTTTCCACCCCCCCACCCCCCCCAAGTTCTGCGTGAGGAGCGTGAGGTGTGAGGTGTCCTGGGCGGATGCTGACAATCCCTAGAATCAAAAGCAATGAGTTTAGCGAATTTCACCTCTTTCAAATTCAATAAAAGGCTCTTTCATGTGTCCTTTATCTTGGTGTTAACGGACACTGGCAGCTAGCACACAACTTCCGACACACTGGGCCCTCCCTCTCCTGCACTTTTGGGACAGATGGGCCAGGGTGGAGGGGCTGGGGCTTGAGCCCTACCTGCTGGGGAATCATCAGCGTGATGGAGGGTGGGATGGGGGTGGCAGCGCTGAGCCCCCGGACTGGTATCAGAAGAGCCTCTTCCTGTCGATGCCACTGAAGAGTTCTGGCCTGGGGCGGGGGTGGTGAGAGTTGAGACCACACGCTGAGCTGCGGTGTGGGGGTGTGGGGGGTAAGGTGTGTGTGTGGGGTTGGGTGGGGGTGGGTGGGAGTGTGTATGTCCTGCTGTAGGGCCAGAGCCCTCTGGGTCCCACATCGCCAAGGTTCTGCACTCCTTTCTGGAAACCGGCCCGAGGTCCCAGGTGCTCAGGCCAGTGCGGGGTCCAGAGGAATTACCAGGAAGAGGCTGGCCACCAGAAGCTTGAGCTGTGCACCTTCAAAAATCGCTCCTGTCCGGGCGCTTGGGGTGCAAGGCAGGAGGAGGCACGGAGCCCACAGTGGGGAACTGGCTTATAGGGATCGGCAGCTCTGACGCCAGAACTGCGAGCAGCTGGGCAACGACCCATTCTGCTCCCCAGGGAACCGGGGCACCGCGGGAACCAGGCAGTGCCCTGGCCGAGGGCCAAGGGAAGACACGGAGCTGGACGGGACGCGGGGGGCGGGGGGGGTCGCTCCACGTTTCCTCCTCGCCCGCCAGCTGGCTTTTTCGGGTGGCTTGGGAGGTCTGGACTAGCTTTTGGAAGGGCGGGGGCGCGGCGCGGAGGACCTGCCTTCTCCCTCCCGCTTCCCACGTTGCGGTCACCAGCGGCCGTGCGCCGGCAGCCGCAGCAGCTGCGCCGGGTGTGCGCCTGTTCCCGGATCCCAAGTCGCGGTGGCGGCGCGCCCTGCAGCGGGGCAGGGGCAGAGGGCGGTCACCTGTCCTGGGGCGCTCTTGGCGCGCCGCCCAACCCAACCGGGGCCAGGGTAGGAGGTGCCCCCTCTCCCTGGCGCCCTGCCGCGTCCTTTGTCCCAGGGCGGCTTTCCCACATTGTCACGGCCCCTGGAGCCCTCCTCTGCACCCAGCGGCAGGGCATCTTCTCTCCCTGTCAGCGGGGGGCACCCACTGCCTGGGGAGGTCGTGAGCCTTACCCAGGCACCCTTATCTCACTCAGTGTCACTGTGATACCCACCAGATAACCCTGGTTCCAGGATGGGTGACCCTGAAAAACAGTCCAGCCTGGGCCACCCAGCACTGGCACATGGCCAGTTGTGTAGCCTCTCTGGGCCTCAATCTCTCATCTGAACGGAAGGAACCCCAATGCTTAGTCGTGGGGGACCAGACAGAGCTGTGCAGGCCAGGGAGGAAGGGGCAAAGCACTGCAGCCCTGCTGGCTGTGCCTCCTTCTGAGAAAGGGACTCTGCCCGCTGGTACGAATCAGGCAATCGGGTGAGCAAGAGGAAACAAGGCACATGCTGGCCCTTGCTCCCATCCAGCACCACTTCACTAGCCACTGTGACATGCTGAGGGTGGGGAAATGGAGTGGAGGGACATTTCTTGAAGAATTGGCCATGGGAAGAGCATAGCAGGACCCTTGTGACTTCTATTGAAGGAAACAGACCTGACCCCCATGCACGGGCCCACCCCGGGGGGTTTCCCAGAGGAGGCAGCGGTTAAGTGGTCTCTAGACCCCTCCTCTATCCTGAGAGACCGAAGGGGAGGCAGGGCAGTCTGTATGTTGCAGTAACTCCGCAAGAGGGGAGGTGACACAGTTCCGGAGTCCTGAAGAGTGCCGCCTCCTTTCTTGCGACCTGAACTGAGCCAGTAGGCCTGCTCTCCCCAAAGCCATTCATTCATTCCAAAATATTTCTTTAGTTCCCGCTGTAGTGGGAGCACACACGGGCCCAACCAATGGCAGCTCAATCCCGGAGTTGAGCGGAGGCCTTGAGCAACTTGAAGGTTGCGTGCTCACGCTCATAACAAATGCACTTGTAAGTGTCCCAGCTTTGCTTTTGGGGATGTGGTTCCAGTTTCCACAGGGCAGGCTGGCACCTCCAGCTCTGGACATTTTGTGACGCTGTCTTCCTACATCATTTTTGACAGGTCCCAGAACGGAGTCCCAGGAAAGCTACTGGTGACAGTAGCTACTGTGCAAGAAGCTCAAGGAAGCCAAAACAAAACTTGGTGGTTCTGCTGGTCTTGGCTCCATGTCTCTCTTCCTCCAGCAGCCAACCCGGGCCGTTTCTCATAGTTCAGGGCAGGTCCAAGAGGGCTCAAGTGCTCAGGGCCTCCTGAGGCCTAGGCTTGGAGCTGGCCACTGTCGCTTGGCTGTCTTCTGTTGGCCAAAGCAGGTTGCAAGGCCAGAGGATCAAGAGGAAGAAGGCTAGGTTGCATCTCCTGATAGAGGAATTATAAAGTGGCAACACAGTGTGTGATACAGGACAGCCTGGGACACCCTGGGACACGAGGCCACTGTCAGCCCACCGCAGGTCTCTGCTGTCCCCCAACGCCTGCAGGAGAGTGGGCCACCCCAACCGCCTGTTTTGTTTGTGCAGCTGAGCTGATAGCCCAGCTGTGCAAGACGTTTCTCCCTGCCCCGGGGGCAGCTGTGACTCAGTTTTGAGAAGTCTTTTGTCTGGGACTTTCCAGGTACTCCCTCCCTCCCCCTGGCCCCTTGCTGGTCATAACAACCAGAGAGTTCTGTGTTTGGGAAGCGCAGGGTGGATTTTCCCTTTCAAGTCACCTGTGGGCCTTGAGCGCAGCTGCGTGGAGGGGGCTTGCCACGGCCCAGGCCCCTGGCAGGGCTTGTCTTTGAAGTCTGAGGCCTGGTTGGAGCACTTCTCCTCCCTGTCTGTTTATTTGTCACTGTTTGCCAAGGACTTGCAGGTGCTCTCTCTACAGCGATCCGATCCGTGTGTTTATAACACATGCAGACGGGCAGGTGTGAGGGAGAGAGGGCATAGTTGAATACATGGCCAGGATCAGGTAGCATTGTCCCGGTGGGGACCCAGCTGGATCTCAGGACTTGACCTCCCTTTCCACCCCCACCCCCCAAGAGGCCTTTAGTATCTCTGGGGACCCTCATAGCAGGCCCAGGGGGCAGCTTTCACAGTGGATTCTTGGGCCAAGACCATCCCTTCTGGGCACTGCTCTGGCTCCAAGCTGAGTGTACATGCGGGAGGAGAGAGGCATCAGGCCTCCTGGTTCTTGTCCCTTGTGGGGAGCCCACGGGAGCACACTGCTGACTGGAAAGTGTCTGGCACCCTCCACCTGCTGGCCAGACCCCTGCACTTGCCCCAGTTTGTGAGGCCTCTGCACACGATGATGGGGCAGCTCCCGGGGGCCAGCTCTGTGCGCCTGAGGTGCTCAGAACTGACTGCTGGGGTGGGGACAGCACCCTTGGGTCCTTGCTAGCTTCTCTCCTCTGAAGCGGGTTACAACATCCCACTGCTGACTCTGAGGTCTCCTTGGGCCCTGGTAGGATGTTGAGTGGGCTGGCAGGTGCTTGCCCATGACTGCTCAGGCGCTAGGCCAGGGTAGCAGCCCCAGAGCTCCTGGGACAGTTGAGCGCATGTGTGTATGGCTTCATGGCTAGCAGTGGCATTTGAGGACCTCAGGCCTGACTGAGCTCACGGAGGGCACAGGCATCCCCCTGGTACACTTGTAGCTCCTTTGGGGTCCAGTGCACCCTACGTGGAGGTGACAACAGGGGTTACCATGACTGTGCACGTCCCTGTCCCTCACTCTCATGTGTGTGGGTAGGCTTGCTGCGTGATTTGTGCCACCACAGACAGGCGAAGCCCTTTAAATGAATCCCTGTGCACCCCTGCGGGACCTGGCTGATCCCTGGGTCTCCTGCTGGAGTTGCACCTGTTCTAAATTGTGATCAGGCTCAATTAGGTGGAAAAACATGCAAATGCAGTTGGAGCTTTCTGGCAAATTAGCATGCAAATGGAGGGAGGAGAAGGCCTCGGGAAAGTGGGGTGCCTGGAGTTTGGCTAATTATTGAGGCAGGCAAATGAAGCCAGCGGGCTCTCCGCAAGTGAGCTTTTTAAAGGGGGAATTATTTCAGCTACATTTTCTAGTTTTCTGTGGTTGCTTTAAAAAGCCAAGAAAACATACCCTCCTGCTGTTTTTCCCCCCGCCTGATATGGAATGGGTAAAAGTTGAAAAGTTTTTCCTACTGCCACGCTGGAGGTTTTCCTTCGTTAGCGTGATTAATCACGGAACCTAGAACCCCCACGTATTTTAAAGCAGGGGTGGGGGTGTGTTTTGGCCAAACTTGCTGAGGACAGAACAGTCAGGGACCTGAATCTGTGGGCGTCCGTCCGTGCTTGGGAAGAATTGTCGGGCTCCGTTGGCATGTGGAACCGCACTGGGTGAAGCCTTTCACGTAGATGGCCCCCGGATGCTGCGTTAGGCGTTAGCATCCTTGGGAGGGTACAGCAAAGGGGACCCAGTGGGAACATGAGGCCAGGTACTGGGTAATGGGACCACCTGCAATGGGGGTCCAATTCCTTGCCTGGGTACGATGACCTAGAGTCATGTTCAAGGCCAACAGCAAGTCTAGGATGTCCAGTGGGCAGCTGTCCTTTGGGACAGGGAGAGGAAGCAGCCTACCTAATTCAGCCCTCTGTGACCCCGTCCTTCCTTTGGACGTCCAGGGCACTCCGTTCCAGCCACAGATGTGGCCCTTGGTTGCCCTTCCTCACCCTTTCGAGTGCGTGTTTCCTAACTCCCCCAGCTGATGGGAGAACCTGTGTGCCACCTCCCTGTATTGTCCCTTTCTCTTCCCCTGCCCTCCGTGTCAGCGCCTCGGCAGAGCTGGAGGGGGTGAGCTCGCCTTTGTGCCGTCCAGGGTGGTCTCCCCACTGGGCGGGATGGCGGCTGCTCTCTCTGAATGTCGGAAAGTGGCAGGAAAGCACCCTCAGGGCCCACCCATCGGTGGGGGGCCCAGGGACGGGAAGCTCAGCTGACCTGCGGGAGGTCAGTCTTCCTGTGATGGCGTCACTGTATGTTTATCCCCTGACCTTGGAACTCAGATAAGGTCCAGCTCGCACTCCTTCCCAGCCAAGCCAATAAGCCACTTTTCCGGGAGTCCCCGAGGGTATGCGCACCTGTGGCTGCAGGGGCCACCAGAGCAGGTGCCAGGGGGAAGATTAGTCATCAGGTAGTGACCTCCCTGTGGCCTGACTGGCACCTGTGTGTACCTGCGGCAGGAGGGCTGGGGGAGCGGGTGATGTTAACCATCTCGCCAGGGGAGGGTTGGACTGAATCCAAGTTGGACTGAATGGAATTTGGAGATGGGAAAAATCTCATATAAATTAATGTAGCTGGCTAACAAGTATACACTGAACCCTTCCCATTATTTTCCACGCCTATGGTCCTGCAGCACGTAAGAAGAGATGGAAAAAGCAACAGTGGCCACAATAGCAGCACGCAACACGGACCTTGCGGAGAAACGTCTTTGGTCTTCAAGACCTTGACCTATGTAAGTTGCCCTCTAAGGTCACCGCCATGGTTGGGGAGAGCCACTGAGTCACTATGCAATTGACATGGCTGAGCTGGGAAACCTGGGACCCTGGAGGAGATGGGACCCAAACACCTCAAATCCCTGAGGAGAAATGGGAAGCCACCACATCAAAACTGTCAACAGCATCTTCTGCTCAGAGCAGACCTGAAATGACACCTGAGGATGACTGTCCACTTGCAAGGGGCCCCTTGTGGTCCAGCAGGTGTACAGCCAGGGGCCCTGTTTTGTTACTGGAAGCCCTGGAAGCTCTCAGCAGTGTAAACGGGTGTGTGTGTGTGTGTGTGATTCAGAGGACCTGGGTGTCCTCGGGTTATGTTTTCTTTCTATAGTGTTTCGCTCCTTATTTCCCGCTTCTTGGGAGGCATGCTGGTCCTTCCTAAGCATTGAGCACTGAGAGGAACACAACGGAAGCTGGAAGAAAAGAGGGAGAAGGCGTGTGTCCGAAGGATGTGCCTTGCCAGGCCCTGTCCCGGAGCCGAGAATCCATGCAGGTCTGGTGAAGCGCCCTTCACATTAAACCACCTTGACCACGGACTCCCAGCTTCCAGAGACGGTTTTCTTTCACGCAACTCGCTGCTGATCGTAAACTCAGGACAAATTAGAAGCAATAATTATCCAAAGGCTTTGGAAAGTGAGGTGCAGCAGGAGAAAAGCCCCTACAGGGGTATGGACTTTGAAAGGGGGAGCACGCCGCTTTGCCTGCTCCTCCCCTGAAGGCCCGGTCCGCACCCCACAGGGGGACGCAGCTCAAGCAGAGGGTGACGACCTTTTTTGGGCGAGAGGTTCAGAGGCTAGAATTCGGGGCTGCCGCATGTGTGGAAATTAGGAAGGTGTCTCAGGCGAGTCACACAGGAAGGTGCAACTAAATGTGGCACAAACCTCCCTCTGATCCTTTGGGGCCTGCTGACGGCGCTGTCACTGGGGCAGCCAGGAGACCACCTGGTGCAGATGGAGGCAAGCACCCCCCCCGCCTCGTGGAAGGAGAGGGAGCTCACATCAGACTAAGATGTTGGTTCCCCTCCAAGTACCCAAGCCTTCAGTGAGGTCCTGTTAAATGTCATGGAGACCCTCCAGCCACCACAATCTCAGAGAGGAGCCCAGAGAGGAGTCCGTGCCCTCGGGAGGTGCAGGTGATCCAGGAGAGCAGAGTAGGGCTGGCCCTGAGATGCGGAGAAGTGACCTACCCAAGAAGACAGCAGAGGCCCAGGCCAGGCAGGCTGAGGGGCTGGCCAGCCAGGGTGACGCGTCCCCCCGGGGGGCTACTCTGTGGCAGGAGCGAGCATTTCCCAAGGGCTGAGAGGCCACGTGCACAGGGGCGAGCTCCAGAGATTTGGAGACGTGCACACCACAGGGAGGTCGTGTCGCAGGCCAGTGATGTCTGGGACATTTGGGGTCTGGAATGTGGGAAACCGCTATTTGCTCTGAGTCTTTCTGACATGGAATTGTGTCCTCAACACCTGTCCTCTCCCACTGGGGGAGGCTCACATGGTTTTGGAATTCCAGGCGCAGGGCTAGGCACCCTGGCATTGCGGCTGCAGAGAGGACGTGTTAGGGCTCCTTCTTGCCCTTGAACGGTGTGTCCGGAGAGGACCTTTGTCCCTCCTCCTTGGACATCGTCACATGGACAGAGCTTGCCTGGCTGCCAGTGTGAGGAGAAAGCCCACGTGTGGCAAGGGCAGAGCTGGGGCACTTGGAGAAATGGACCCAGACCTGGACTGACCCAGGCAAGACTCCGCCTACCTCTGGGTCCCTGTCCTGCCTGAGCCAGTGGAGTTGGCTTTTCTGTTACATGTTCCCCTGGCACACAGAGGTGAAAATGAAGTCATTGACTCTGTCACCCAATGGTAGAGGCAATTCAGGGCTCATGACAGCCTGATCTCAGCTTTTAGTGGGAATCTCCCACTGTGTACTCCAGTCTTTGGAGCCAAAAGAAATTAAATGGGACCAGCCATGTGGCAGGCCCTGGGGCCCTCTGCTGTCACCCTGGTGGTCCTGCTGTAGGACTCAGGTGCCCTGAGTAGGGGAGTCTCACTGTTACCGTTCCACACATTGGGCAATGGTTCCCGGAGGCCAAGGCCACTGGGCCAGGGCAGAGCAGAGCTGGAATTCAACTTGGAGCTTCAATTCTGCAACCAGGGGCCCGCAGTTCTTCAGGGACTAGGACTCTGTCCTCTGTGGCCCTTATTCATCAGTCAGCAGCTCCAGCAAGCAGCTACTCAGGGCCCAGCTCAGGTAACCCACTGCCTTCTCTAAAGGCCTGTTAAAATATTCACGGCTTGGTGCCTTCTCCCCCTGCCTGGTAGCTGTGCCAGTGCCCTGCTCCTCCTCTCTGTTGGGATCACATTAGCATTCTTGGTCCTGCAAGGGCTTCATGCTTTATTTATCAGTTTAGTCCTTAGTGTCCAGCCTGCAGCTTCATTTCCTGCCCTACCCTGACCACCACTGGGATGGGAGCTGTGCCCCCCTTGCTATGGTCTTGCACAATAGGTACAGGGCTGGGAAGGGTTAAAGTTATGAAGGGTGTTGGTCCCAGGGCCAGCTGCTCAGCTCTTTCAGAGTCAGGGCTCCAGGCCTGTGGTTCACAGGGGCTGTCACTCTTCCTGATGCATTAGGTACGAGGGTGAGTGCAGCCTGGCCGATGTGGTCAGTGCCTGGCTCCGGGCTGTCAACTTAAGAAACATCCAAACTTGTCAAGAATATTTATGAGTTTATTTGAGCCAAAATGACGACAATTGCTGGGAAGCAAGGTCTCAAATGCTCCAAAGAAGAAGTTTGCAGCTTCTTTTATGCATTTGAGATTAGGGAGGGACCTAAGGAAGATTCCATGAAGGTGGGAGAAAGCAAGGTGGGGGTGGATTATGGAAGGGTTAAGACCACGGGCTCTCTGTGGTCACCCTTTAGAAGGCGGAGCCGGAAAGGGGCCTTTCAAAGGTGAGTTCATCTAGAGGTGCAGGAACAGCGGGCAGGGCTGGCTGATGGCAGAGAAGACTTTCACTGAGGGAGTTACATGCCGGGGTGTGACTTGCAGTGGGAATTTGCAATCAGCTCACCCTATGAGGTGACCTCCCACAGAGCCCCATCTTCCTCTGGAGGACAGCGCAGGCAGAGGGCAGACTCCGAGGGGCAGGCAAGACAGACCCCCGTCCCCCAGGTAACACAGGCTGGCTGTGGACACATTGGCGCCCTTGGGAGGGACTGGGCTCAGCCCTGGGCAGGAGTTGGAAGGTGGGACCTCTGCCTCAGGGTGGCCTGGGCTCACTGTGGGTCTCCTGGACCTCAGTTTCCTCCTCTGTGACAAACAGATGGGGGCAGTGCAGAGACTCAAAGGGCCTCAGGCAATGTGATCAGGAAGAATGGACTCATTTCCAGGAAAAGTGTGCACATGTGTGACCACATGCTTGCACATGTATGTACATACGCACACATACAAACAACATGCACACACTGTGTACTTTTGCACATGTGTGCATGTGCACACCCACACCCACACACACCCACTCACACATGGATTCTGGGAAGACCGTCCATGGGTCCCTGGTTGAAATCTTCAGATTGACTATTTTTCAAGCTATAGTCACATGCTGTTACCTGGCTAGGAAATTAATTCAGCGGGTTGCTGCCAGCAGCCAGCATTCTTTTTTCAAAAATAATTTGTATGATTGATTTGAGAGAGAGAGAGAGAGAGAGAGAGAGAAGCATTGATTCCTTCCACTAGGTTAAGCATTCATTGGTTGACTCTTGTACGTGCCTGACTGGGGATCGAACCTACCACCTTGGTGTATTGGGAAGATGCTCTAAGCAACTGAGCAACCGGGCCAGGGCTTCCACCAATTTTTTTTTTTTTTTAAAGAATGGAATAGAGTGACAGTGGCATTGTTTCATGACCCTGCTATTTCAGGGCTGCGCACAGGCCATGGGCACTGGGTCATGAGTATAAGACACTTTTCTCCCTGAGGGTCATGATCTGAGAATTTGGTAAACTTGGATCCAGGCGGAGGAGCCGGGGCCTTCCTGACCCACAGAAGCAGCTGCTGGGCTGGGACCCTCAGGCTTCCCTTAGGAAGACTCGGTGGGCTGTGGGGCGGCTCCGCCCACCTTTGGGCAGGGGGCCAAATAACTCGGGAAAGTGACTTTCATTTCCTGATGGTTAAGGCATTGTCTTTCCTTGTTTTCTATGTATTTTATTTTTAAATTTTCTAACTGATTTTTTTTCAAGGAGGCTACTCTTCAGGGCTGCCAGAGTGCCTCTCCTGCCCTCCTCCCTGCACCTCTGCCCTCCCCACCTCCTCTCCTCCTGCAGAAGTGTTGGCTGGCCGGGCCCCTCGGAGCTCTCTGGTGACCACACGACAGCACGCTGGCCTCCACCTGAGCTGTTTCTCCTGGCACGGCCAGGTCCCGGCAGATCCCGTGTCTCACGGAGGGCGAGTGTCACCCTCCCTCGGCAAGCCCACCTGTGTCTTCACTTCCGCCAAAAAGCAGCCAAATCCAGCTGTTGTGTGAGCTCTTTTGGGGACACAGAAAAGTAACGATTCCACGTTTTCCCCTGAACCGTCTGTCCTCCGATTATATGTCAATTTCTGCACTAAGCCCGCGGTGCTTTCGTTATTCCACATCTGTATGTAGTGGAGAAATGCAAGTGCGGCCCTCTCTAATGTTTTTTTCCAAACGTTTTGTGATTTAAAACAGTTTTGTGTTTTTATTGTGTAGTATAAAATACAGCAGACTCTGAACCACATGGATTTGAACAGTGAGGTCCACGTACATGTGGATTTTTTCCAATAAATATACAGTTGGCCCAATGCACCCCTGGGTTTGGAATCTGTGGAGTCAAGTAACCCCAGATACAAAACAGTATTTGCAACGCAACAAGGAAGGGGCTGGGGTCATTGCCACGGGCAGGTGCTCTTCTCCCTCCACACACCAGCTCAGCCTGTCCACGACATGGGAGAGGCAGCTCTGCCAGGCCACCTGTGGTCCTGTCCCTCCTTCCCTCGGGGCAGCAACGACGGGCTCATAGGCTGGCGCTCCTTCCCCGACAAAGGGGTCTCTCAGCGTGTCCCACCCACCTGAAGAGGGCTGGCAGCTTCTCTGGGAACGCTGGCACTCTCGTGGGCTGCCTATGGACTGGGGATCATGTGCCCAACACCAGCTCCCACGAAGTTTGTGAATGCCGGCTACACCAACCCAGGTGGCACCTTGTACAGTGTGACAACACCCCCGTCCTGCCTGGACTCCCAGGGCGGGGTGCAGGGGCTTTGATTCAGAGATGCTACAGGGACTGTGACCCAAGCCCACTCCTGTCAGTCAGGGCAATGAGTTGTGGGAGCTCACTAGGTAGAGCATCCTGTCGCCGGCCTTTCAGTAAATGCGGGACTTTCGTCTTGACAGGAATTTTCTGATGTCATTTTGCTTACCATAGGGTCTACCTGCTCGTAGTCACTGAGGAATGGCGGGGGGGGGGGTGGTGGTGTATAGCAGTGAGAGTCAGGAGATACATGGGGGAGTGGGTACAGGAGGAGCAGGACTGGCAGGAGGGAGAGCGGGGCGAGGCCAGCACAGGGGGCTGGGTGTTGGTCTGGGTGTGCGGTTGGGAAGGGCTTCTGGTGTGGGAGAAGGTGACCTCACCTCCCTTCCAGGGAGCATCCGTGACCCCTGCTTCTGGGCTCCATCCCATCATTACCAGGCACGGGTGCAGGCGAGCTGTGTCTTTGTGAGCCGGTAGCAGTGCCTTCAATGTTTCCTTTTACACGTTTGAGTCATTAGCCATAAATTCCCTCCCAACAGCAATTAGTTTTATGGTAGTGTGAGAAGTGCTAATTTTCGTGCTGCGTAAACCTGCCACCCAATTCCATTTTGTGCAAGTGGGTGCAGACAGAAGGCCAGACTGAGCACTCACCCTACTTATGGAGGACTCCTGTCTTGGGCTCCTCTCCCTATCAGCCCTCTGGCCCTGCTGGGGGCACTGGGCCACCCCCAGACCACCCCAGAGTTTGTAGCTCTGTCTCCTGAGACTCGTCCTGGAGCTAACAGGTGCTGGGTACAGGCTGCGGGCGTCACGGACTCTGCCCTCTGCTGCGATGGTCAGGGCCTCCTCTTGGCTCTGGGGGTCCTCCAGGAACAGGTGGGCGGTGTGGGGAGGGAACCTGGGGAGTGAGAAGGGCTGCGGGTTCCTGAAAGATCCATTGACAACTGGGGACCCCTCGGGCTCCCAACTGGTCCCTGTGACTAAACACCAGACGCCTGCACTCCTGGAGGTCAGATTGATTCCCCACCCCTTCCCTCTACCCCATCTCTTCACTTCTCAAGTCCTCTCACCTGGCTTGAGGTGGCGTGTCGGGGACCAACTAGCTCATTGTCATGCTGCATGTGACTGTCAAGTGACAGCTGGGTCTCAGTGGGAGCCTGAGGCTGGAGGACTGTAGGGAGGTTGGGGTAGGCTCTCCCTGTGGAGAGGGTGAAAGGGGACCAGGGAATCTGTCCCGGTGCCGAGAACCAGGGGGGCCCCTCAGCGAAGAGCAGCACAGCCGGGCCAGGTGAGGGAGACGGCAGGCGTGGGGTGGCACCGAGCTCTGGGCCTGGGGTCGGCTGCCTTTAGCTGCTGCTTCCGTGGGGTAAGCGCGTCACCCTGGGTTTGCGCAGTCGCACAAGGCCAGATTGGGCAGGGTGCCAAGAGACAGCTCTAGGACAGTCTTCTGTTGGGGTCACGTGAGGATGAGCCTTGGTTTAACCTTTATGCGTGAAGGAAAGGGCTGGGTCATAGCTCAGTGATGGTGGAAATGGACTTGACATTAAGTGGAAGCTCACATATGCTCTGGCCCCTCTGTGCCACCTCTGGTTATCTTCACCCCATTCCTGCTGAAGAGTGGGTACCTGGGCACCAGGGGGTGCATCATGGAGGCGGACCAAGGCTGGGCATCCTGGTTGGGCTGGGGTTGCGAGGGGGTGGTCAGGGAGGGGAGGGTGGGAGAGGAAATACCCAAATGTCGCATGGCCCGGGGCCGCTCCAGGGACCTGGGCAGTGAGGCTTCACCATCCCTGAGGCTGACATTGGCTCGCTGGGCCCTCACTATCTTCATGCACCATTACTGTTTATTACTCCCCCTTTCTCTGTCTTACAGCGTCACTTACTATAACGTTATCAAGTAACAGCCTTCCATGACCTTGTCCTTCAAGGTCCAGGTTGAACTCACGAATCACCTCTTGAAGTATCATTTGAGAGGTTCAGCTCTTACTATGAAATGTCTTGTTCATTGAACGTATATTAGTTCATTTTCTTTTTAAGTAAAGGAGTTTGTTTTTCTGGCTGGGTCACCCCACAGGCCCCTGGCAAGCATGTGGACTCATTCTTCTGGTCAGGTGTCCACTCTCATCCAGTCAACTGGAGGAAGGGGTCAAGGTCAAGGAACATGGGGCTGAAGGTGGACTCCCTGGCAGGCCTTGTGGGTGGGCACCTTTCAGAAGATAAGGTGGAAGCTGCAGGCAAGTACACTTCCAAAAATCATTGTTATAGCTGATCAAACTTCCCTGAAAGTTGTTTTTACGAGGATCTGCTCACTGAAAAGAAAGCTCTTTAATCTTAGAAATAGAAAGCGCTGTTGGGGGTGTGTGTCGACAATAGAGCCAGGTCACTGTACTCAGAAATGGGGCTGATTCAGAGGTATCCTCAGCTGGAAATCCCTGTTCACCCGACTTCAACATGCTTGCAAAGTCTGCATTGTACTTCTGTGTTTTCGAAAGAGGGATAAGTAGGTCGCGTAAAGGAGCAAGATCATGGATGGTTAGAATTAGAGACAATTCTGCTCCAATCTTTCACTTGTTCTGCTCTGAACATGCCTTGGCCTTTATGCCTAGGTGCCTGCACCCTGAACATGATTCTCTCTTCCTCTGTCTTAGGGTCTCTTGCTGAAACCAATCAACCTTCCCTGGGTCTGGCACGGGCAGGTGCTACTATGTACCCATAGTGTTGAGCCTAATCGTCTGCTTAAACCTTCTCAAGGTCCACTTCTAAGGGGTCCCACGGAAGTAGACCGGAAAAAGTTGTTGGTGTTTCTGTGGCCAGCCACAAAGGCAGCAAAGGGTTGCCTCCCCTCAGGTAACAGCGAGAATTCCTTTCCGTTCTATTTGTTTTCTCACCAGGATGGATAATGCACACCTGCAATGGTGAGGGCGATCTTTACTCAGTCCACCGATTCAATTGCTAATCTCTCTGGAAACACCCTTGCAGACACAGAAATAATGTTCTATCAGTTATTGGGGTATTGTTTAGCAAGGTGACGCATAAAATGAATGCTCATATCACTACGTAAACTTCCACTTAACCCCCCTTGAGCCATATGCCTCATGTCTGACATCCTCTGAACCTGAATCAAGGGAGCTAATTAATGCCTTAGTCTTTCAGATAATGCAACTCCAAAGTCTTGTGAGAAGTGCCTGCCACGGGGCCTGGAAAGAGGCCTCCGCACTTTGAACCAAGTCCCCTGTGCTGTCACCTACTTCACCCACCTGTTGTGATATGGGTCCATCTGGTTCCTGAGCCATTCGGAGGTTCTGGAGCTCACCCTCAAGTGGTTCTTTCACTGAGAGTCTGTGAAAAAAGTAAGTGTGCCTCATCTTGTTTTCTGAAGTCACTTGTGCTCATCCTTGCTGTGAAGAAGAGTTTAGCTGGGTATAAAATTCCAGGCTGACAGCATTTTTTGTCTTCAGCACTTTGGCGATACCATTTCCAAGTCTTTTGGCATCTTATTGCTCTAGATGAAAAAAGGCTGTTGGCGCCCTGGCTGGTGGCACAGTGGATAAGGTGCCGGCCTGTGAACCCAAAGGCCACTGGTTCGATTCCCCAGCCAGGCCACATAACCAGGTTGCAAGCCAGGTCTCCAGCCAGGTCCATAGCTGGAGGCAGGTGAAAGGCAACCATACATGGATGTCCCTCTCCCTCTCTGCCCCTCTCCCTTATCCTCTCTCTCTGAAAAATAATAAATTTAAAAAAAAAAAAAAAGGTTTTTGGCAGCTTAACTCCTTTGGAGGAAATCTTTCTCTCTAGGAGCTTTTGAGACTTTATGTTTATTGTGTTTATTTCTCCTGTTTGGCATTTGAAGTGCCATTTATCTGAGTACTCATGTCTTCAGCTCTTAAAAATTCTGAGCTATTATCACCGAATTTACCTTAGAATCACGGTGCCTCACTGCAATCGCCTCTATTTTCTTGTAATTTCCAGTAGGCCTGGGTTAAATCTTCTCAGTCTGAATCCCACAGCTTTTAACTTTTTTCTGTTTCTTTTTTCAAAGATTTTGTTTATTTTCAGAGAGTGGGGAAGGGAGGAAAAAAAAGAGGGTGAGAAACATCAATTGGTTGCCTCTCACATGCCCCTAACTGGGAACCTGTCCTGCAACCAAGGCATGTGCCCTGACTGGGAATCGAATTGGTGAACTTCCTGTTCACAGGCCAGCACTCAATCCAATGAGCCAACCAATGAGTTAACTTTCCTCTCATAGTTTTCTGCTCTTAACATCTCGGGATTCTTTTCTTAGCTCCTCGTTGCTAACTTACAATTCGCTCATTACTTAATAAATGCTTCTGTGTAGCATTTGCCTCATCCGTTGAGGTTTAAGATTTTTATGGCTATATTTTTCACTTCTGGTATTTTTAGTGGGTTCTTGCCTCTCTTCTTCTGTTCTCAATTGTGAGGCTTCCTAGCTTGTTGTCCAATCTCTGAGGATTCTAAACATATGTAATATTATAATGCCTCTTTCGATTGCTCTATGACTTCATTTCTCACATTGGATGAGCTTTTTTGTCTGGGCTTCATGGCACGAGTTCTTCCAATGTGTTTTGAAAGTTCATCTTGAGTGAGCATTTTCTGTTTTATTTTGTTGCTCCCCCCACCCCATCCCACTCATCGCCCCCCTGTGGGCAGTTTGGTAGCTGCCTCCAAGGGGACCGAAATCCACAGTGAGGTCTGACATCGGACTGGGATTTTCTCCCTGGAGGGTAACAGTGCCTTGGTGACGTGGCTGTGTTCTGGCTGCCCAGGGCTCTCCGCTGGGCCCGCCTCCCCTCTCCGGGCCTGACACCGCTTACGCGCAGGCCTCCCTCACCTGCCATCTGAATCAGCATCGCTCTCCTCTGCCTGCCTGTCCCTTCCGCACGTGTGAGGAGGGGACAGCTTCTTTTTGGCCCCCTTTTATAGGCAGAGAAGCCCTACACCAGCCCAGTCTCCGCCCCTGGTCCATGTTGCAGGCCTGGCACAGCCTCTGTCTAGGAGCACAGCCTTCCATGCCCAGTACCCTGGCCAGGAAACGGGTCCCCTGGCTGCTTCTGCCTTCCTCACGTCCTGAACCTGTGGCGTCAATGTCCAAAACATAAAAAAATCCACTGTGGACAGGATTTGGAGTGGGGGAGACTCCAGCATGAGCCGATGGGCAGTTCCACTATGGCACCCTGCACCCGATGCTTGGGTCCTGTTCCTCTGGGGGCTGCCAGTCTCCTCTCTCCACCCCCGACACCACGGCCTGAGTGCCGATCTCCACGCTTCCCCTCTGAATCAGCATTGCTCTCCTCTGTCTATCTCTAGGCTGGTCCCTCCCTTCCATTCTTCACATGTGAGGAGGTCACGGCCCTGTACAGACTGTGGAAAGGCTTACAGCCGTCCTCAGGACAAATCCCTCACCCTAGCAGGACTTTGTGTCTTTCTTCCTGCCCTGGAACCTCGAGGCCCACGCCCTCATGCCCAGCGCTCCTGCAGTTGGGGCTCTCGCATCTGTAGCCCCTCTGCTCCTTGTTGTCTTCGTGTGAGTTTAGGTGGATGTCCCTGTGGCATCCCCCACCCCCGCAATGCTGCAGGAGGTGCCCGGAGGCGTCTCACGCCCCTGCAAGTTTGGCGAGGCCCAGCTCACCCTCCTGTCCCCGAGCTGAGCACAGGGAGATGCCCAGCGGAGTTCATTCACTTCATAGGAGACGTCGGCCCCACCTGAAGTTAACTTCCCTCCGCCAGCAGCAAAGGTCTCCGCTCAGCCTTGGCACCTGCGACCCTGCCAAGCAGGGAAACAGCTCAGAAAAGCCACCCCAGTGAGAAGCGAGAAGTGGTTGTCATGAGGAGAAAACGAAAGTCAATACCCACCGACCGCAGGTCGAATCTTGCGCAGCCTCCGGCGATTTCTCAATCAACCCTTTCGCTGTTGGTAGTTCCCCCAATAAAGCACTTTCATGCCTCGGGCTCTTCCTCACGGATGCTCGCCACGTCGCCTTCACTGCGGTTCAGAAAATCTATGTGCCTCCAGAAAGAGGAAAACCCACCCCTCGCTCAGACCCCAGGGGGCTCTGGATTAGAACATAAATGATAATGGCAATAATAATTTTCAGGACAAAATAAGGATATTACACTTCAGGGTGGTGTTGATTGCAATTACGTCAAAGGGCGGAGGGTGACGGAAGGGAGGTATTTGATCAGATCTTGTCAGCGAGTCCCTGGACAGCCAGCCACATGACAAAAGCCACACGGCGGCCATGGTGGGGACTCTGGTGCCAGCCTCACAGACCAGTGCAGGGCTGGCCAGGGCTGGTGCACCTTAGAACCTCAAACGCTTTTGAGAATTCATCATGGAATTGGAAGAGCAACTCTCTTTCAAATGCACTCGAATACTTGGGGAAAGGACCTGCATGTGGCGGGGAGGTGACACGTGGCTTTCCTGGGCTCGGAAAGGTGGCTGAGTTTTCTGTCTTCTGAAGGAGGAAGCTTTCTCTTGAGTTCAGGTGCACGGAGCCCTTTGCCTTTGGGTCTTCAGAATTCCCCTGTGGATTTTCTGTGTGGGGAGATGGTTCACCCGTTTTAGCTCAGTCTCCTCTCTATTCTCTTTTTCTAAGTGTAGAAGGCACCTCGCTCTTTCAGACTTGGAACTGGCCAGCTCTTCCATTGACCTTTGATTTGACCCCTTAATGAATGAATCAGGTCGGCGGGGCTGAGTCTTCAGGGAATGGGGCCACCAACTGTCTCCCGTTTCTGCTCAACAGCAGCTGCTGGGAAGAGCAGGAGGAATTGTTCCTACTGAGGGTCTGCACTACCCGGGAGGACTTAGCTTCAGCAACAAGGGCCCTTCAAAGACAGCCAGGGAGCCAATGGTGGCACTTGGGGGAACGGGCACTCAGGTTAGGAGGGACAGTAGTATTGGGGGACAGACTAAACTCCAACAATTGCCCTAGTTCCAGGTGACTGTAAATGCCACCCATGTGTGATACACATGGACTCCCAGCCTACAGGATGGGGCCTATGGGGGACATCAGAGGTCATGTCCCTGTGGGTTCCTCTGCTGTGGTCAGGGGCACCTCAAGGTCCATGCGTCTCCTCCAGCGTACTCCATGTGGCACCAAAGTGACGAGCTTCAGCAGCTGGGCAGAGGGCCTTGTCTGCATGGCTCTGCCTGCCTGCTGCCCCTGTGACCCCCTCATAGGCACCGCAGCCCATGTCCCTCACACCCTCCGACGGGCTTGTCACAGGCAGGTGTTCCAGCTCCTTCCCACAAGCAGGCTGAGCTGAGCTCGCTGAGGAAACCCACAGCTTTTGTCCCACTTGGTCTTGTGGTGACTATTTTTGACGATTAGCTGAGGGAGGGGTGGCTGGGGAGAGGCCGTCTGTGGGTTTGGGGGGAAAATCAGTGTGCAGCGCCCCCACTGCGGGGAACGAGGATGAGGGTGTGACTTCCGGGAGAGTTGGGGACCCACGTGGCAGGGCAGAGCCTCCAAGCCCTGTGTGGGCTGGGCTGGGCCACTGAGGAAGAGCCACCTGCTGGTTTAGAGGGTTTTGAGAACAATCAGAGGAACGAAGGGGAAGAAGATAACTGGCCATTTTATAACGTTTGTCCAGTTTCTCTTTCCTGCCCCCGGTGTCGGTTAGCAGGAGTCTTGCAGGTTGCCCAGCTCTCCCCGCAACCCGTCCCTTCTCCTGTGACTGGTGGGTCAGCTCTAAGTGGGGAACGGTTGTCACTGGTCGTGTAAACTGGTGGGGTGACTGAATTAACACCCCGAAGCCCGCTCATCGTAGGTGATCAGCCAGCGATGCCGCGCACCCTTCTTGTGTGTCCCGCAGTTGCGGTCACCCACTCCTCTGACAATTCTGCTGCTGGTGGAGGGCTGGGCCAGGCCAACTGTCTCCCGCTCCTGCTGACTAAGGTGACTATCCAGTCACTTAGATGAGAAAGACGCTTCTTTGAACCTCTGGGATTGGGGCTTCAGGCTGCATTGGTTGACATTGGAAGATTCTGGAACTGTCCCTGCCCTGGCTGTGTTATTTGTCATTTTCCTTATCATTTTCCCACAGACAGACCAGTAAATCTGCTCAGAGGAGACCGGTGGATGGGCTTAGTGTGGGGGGTAACGGCCTGGGCTGGACAGACAGACTTACTGGAGTTGGTCTCGGCGGGGAAAGGCCGAGCCTGTTCTGCAGGGTGGGTGCCCAAGTCAGTGTCCTGCAGGGTGAGTGTGTGACCCGTCTTCTCCCAGCACAGCCACCTGGGAGTCCCAGCTGCAGGTCTGGTTCCTGTTTCTATCCAGGACTCTCCGACTGGCTTCTTGGTGGCCATTAAGACCAGAGCGCCCCCTCCCCGTGAACACCATTTCTGGGGTCACTTCTTACAGGGCATACTCATTTCTTTTTTCTTTTTTAATTTGCACCTGAGGATATATTTATTGATTTGAGAGAGAGAGAGAGAGAGATGGGGATGACGTTGATCGATTGCCTCCCATACCTGCCCCAACTGGGGATCAAACCTGTAGCCTAGGTATGATGTGCCCTGATCAGAAAGGGAACCTACAACCTTTTCCTGCACGGATGATGCTCTAACCAACTGAACCACTGGGCCGGGACCGGGGCCTGCTCATGTGAATAGGGCTCCACTCTCCAAGTTGCTTAGTTTCAGAAGCTCTGGCAGCGTGGGGACATCCGGGGCCACCTGGTCCCCTGAAGTTGCAGCCACTCATCTGCAGGAAGCCCTGGAGTCCTGTCGCGTGGGAGGAGGAGGTGTTGGTTCCCTTCCCCAAGGTCCTGAGGTCCCATGGGTTGGCTCCTCTCCTGTAGGGTCCAGCCTGCTATTTGCCGACACACCATTTGCCACAAAAAAGGGTTCTGAGTCAATTGGGAGGCAGGTGGTGATGTGGGGGAGACATCTTAGAGGGGAGGTGCTTTTCAGCAACTTCCCTGTGAGATTTAGTGGCTGCAATGTTCTAAATCGCAGAAGTGAAAGAAAATGACAACTTCCTGCAAGGGCCAGGTGGGGGATGGGCTGCAGTCTTCCCAGGCTATCATTAATTTCCTCTCAGTTGCTGCCAGTTAGGTGCCTCAAGACCCCAACTCCCAGGCAGCCAGCCTGTCATTATCTGTCATCAGGAGCTGTACTCGGCAGAGGGATTGAGTGTCTAGGTTCCCAAAGCTGTCCCAGAGGGTCACAGGTCAGCTGCGTCACCCTGCAGCATCTGGGCTTTTCGCTCATGTCCAGAGCTCTGGGCACTAAGAGGGTCCTGAAGGCTGGGCCAGGGCCCGTATTCCCTGAGGGTCCTCATGGGAACTGAACCCGAAACCCAGGTGTGTGCTCTGATGGGGAACGGAACCTGTGACCTTCCTTTCGCTTTGTGGAACGACACCCAACTAACCTAGCCACACCGGTCAGGGGTCATTCTCCTCTAGTAAAAAAATAATTCTTTAAAAACATTTTTTTGGAAGATTTTATTTATTATTTTTAGAGAGAGGGGAAGGGATAGAGGCAGAGAGGGAGAGAGACATCTATGTATGGTTGCCTTTCATCTGCCTCCAGCTACAGATCTGGCAGGAGACCTGGCTTGCAAGCTGGTTACGTGCCCTGGCTGGGAATCGAACCAGCGACCTTCGGGTTTGCAGGCTGGTGCCTTAGCCATTAAGCAAAAAATAATTCTTATTATTTCCCTTTCTCCTCTTTCCCTCTGCTCTCTTAGATTCTTGGCTTCTCCTTCTGAGAGCTGGGGTCTGAGGACTCCCAGCCCTGTGCTCGCGGAGGCCTCGCTGAAGGGAATAGGCGTCTGAGAAATCTGTGGCCGTCTGGGGAGCCGGACATGGGCTTCGGGGCCTCAGGCCTGGATGTGCTCAGTTTGTTTGCTGAGAAAGCCAGTGATGGTCTGGAATCCAGAGAATGAGCTGGAATTCCAAGGGTCATTGCCTTTCTTTTATTTTGTGTACTTTTCCCTTAAACATTCTGAGCCTTAGGTCGGCTATGTTTCGTTTCCCATCTTAGCATTTCGGCTCCAGGCAGAGTTGAATCAAAACCACGTTGAAGTTCATTGAGTTTTCCTGATCGTAAACTCCATTCCACCTCTATTCCTATCTCGTGGACGTTTCTGCTGATCCAAATAGTTTCCAATTCGGTGGCATGTGGTGCTTGTTCCAGGAAAAAGTGAGCATGGCAAGAAGAAGGGAAAGGTGCCCACCCCCGCCCCGGGCTCGGTCACGTCCCAGTTTGGAGTGATTCTTGCAGTCCCTGCACATTCCCTTCTCCTGTCCTGGGTTTGCGGTCGGTAGGTAACCTTTCCTTTAGCTCAGGCCTCGCCAGAGACCCAGCAGCCTCCTTGCCGGGAGCCAGTGGCTCCTCTCCAGAGAGGAGAGGTCTCTGGTTATGCAGGCTGGAGGCCTCCTTCCCCAGTTGCAGGTGGACCCTGTCTTCTCCTAACCTCCTGTTTGGGATCGGCCCCAGACCTGTGGGGTGGCTGCTGGACTTACTTTGGGCCAAGGGACTTGGGATAACGAGAGGGTATGGAAAGGACCCCTGCCCCCTGGGGTCCTTGTCTGTCTCCTTTGGGGAGTTGGTGTCAAATGGCCAGTAAGGCAAACACCAGCTCTCATGGGTCCCAGGCCCTCAGGACTCACCCCTCAGGGAATGATGGGTGGATGCTGTCTAAGCCCTCTGCGCCACTGCAGGTCCCAGGGACCCCAGGGGTATCATGATGACCTGGAAATGTCAGCAGATCCCAGAACTTCCCAGAAATGCATGAATGAATCCTGCTGCTGCTCCACAGGCTGCTTCAGGACACCTGCGGCAGGGGGGGTGGGGGGTGGGGGGGAGGTTTGTAGACTGCCCCCTACAGAAAGCCGGGTAGGGGGAGGCAGGGGAGTTGAGCCCTCCTAGGATGGTCCACCCCAAACAATGCCACGAGGGGTGTGCACCCCCATACCTGGGAGACAGGGAGCCTCTTGGCTGAGTTAAGTTTCAGGAAACAAGGATGGTTATTCCATGGGGCCAAGGGAGTGTGGAGTTTTGCAGGGAGGGATTGATGGGGGTGGGGGGTAGTCAGCTCCTCTGCCAGTTGGTGGAGGACCCTTGCGTCTCTGAGTGGCCAGGGGGGTCCCCGCCAGACTTGGCACCCTCCCCACTCTCCCTGACCAGACGTGGGAGTGCTGGTGTCTCAGCTGGAAATCAAAAG
Source organism: Noctilio leporinus (assembly GCA_004026585.1). Classification (NCBI taxonomy): domain Eukaryota; kingdom Metazoa; phylum Chordata; class Mammalia; order Chiroptera; family Noctilionidae; genus Noctilio; species Noctilio leporinus. The sequence continues at coordinate 206,680 of PVIW01001679.1, read as the reverse complement.
GTAGGATTGTTTAAACTGGTAATCGATGGGGCACAAGAGGCAATGTGTAATTTCAAGAACAACCCCGTCTCCCCTAAAGAGACAGAAGGAAGGCAGGGTCTCTGCCTGGTCACGAGTGCCCCCTTCCTCCAGCAGCTCCATGCTCTGCGGCGTTGTTTTGGCCCTGAGAATACTGTGTCGGCCTCTCTGTGCAGGATCTGAACAGGGGCCTGTGTGCGGGTGGAGGTGGTGGGGAGAACCCAGCAGGTGGGGCCCGGAGCCCAGGGCCTGGGCAAGTGCCGATGAGTCACGTCCCGTTTTATGACCGGGGCTGTGCTGACGTGAGTCACACACACTCAAACCCCAGAAATAGAACCTTCAGGGGCGGCTCTGCAGGGTCTGTCTGAGCCAGAAGCATGGCTGAGCTGAGGGACAGAGGCAGCTGACCGCAGCAGTGAGATGTCCGTCCTGCTCCCTGGGCAGGTGCTGCTCCCACCCCTCCACCCTGTGGCCAGGGGCTTCTTGATCCTCCCCGCCCTGAGGTCAGCTGTCTCTTCCTCCCACGGAGGGACAGCCGGGGAAGCTGGCTTTCGGGACAACGTCCTCCATGGGCCTGAGGCCTCATGGCTGGCCTCTTCCCTGGGGAGTGGACAGTACTGGTTGGTCTCCAGGATCCAGGCCTGCGGTCACTTTGCAAGCTGGTGGAATGCGTCCTGAAAATCCTGAGAGTCACTGGGGAAAGCCCTGTCTGGGTCAAAAGGTCACAGCTGGAATTCCCTGGAAGGAAAGGCCAATTTTCCTCTTATTCTCTCAAGTTTGTTATTTGTGCAAAGATTTCCTGGGAACCCCATCAAGTCTCCCTCCCAGGCAGACGGCTGTAATCACCCCCCAAGGTGGTGGTCCTTGCCCCCCATGCCACCATCCGTGCCTTCCCACCTCCTGGGTGGAAGAAGCTGCCCCCACACGGAGCTTGCCCTGTGTCAGCGAAGTCCGGGGGTGAGCCTTTGACTTCGCCTTGCTGGATGGACAGCAAGAACTTGACTCCGATAGCTTTAGTTGTATTTTCCACGTAAGATTTTATTTATTTATTTTTAGAAAGAGGGGAAGGGAAGGAGACAGAGAGGGGGAGAAACATCAATGTGTGGCTGCCTCTGTCGCACACCTCCAGCTGGGGACCTGGCTGGGAATTGAGCTGGCAATCCTTTGGGTTACAGGCCGGCACGCAGTCCACTGAGTCACACCAGCCAGGGCCACAGGTTTAGCTTTAAACATGACACCGAAGCCTCTTTCATTTGACGCTGTGGCCTGGTCTGTGCTTCTGCAGTGACCACAGCTGCACCTCGGTGCAGGCTTAAGTGGGAGGCCTCCCGTCTTTGCTGGTTTCTCGCACCCGGTCCAGCTTCTGCGAGGCTGCATTGTTGGCTGCAGGCGATGCGGACCGGCTCAGCCTGACTCACAGGTCCGGCTGCCTCTCTGACAGCTGGCGCCACTTCCCTGGCCCGCTGCAGTGAGAGGCAGCCTAGCTCTGTCCTCCGGATGACTTGGTGATTCCCTGCAGAGGTTTCCTTGGAATGAATTTCAGGATTGCCAGGGGTGTGACCCTTCTGAAGGACCAGAACGCAGAGAAACGTGGACCAGTTTACGGCACCGATGGAAAGAGTGCATTCACTCATTTCAGCATTCTGTTGAGTCCAAGTATGGGCTAGGGCACCCCCTTTACTGTTCAATTTCCTCCCTGGGAAGTGGAGCATTTTCTGCACAAATAGTTTGGGAAGAGACGGAGTTCCCTGAGGCCCGTGTCCGCTCATCCCTGCCCTGATCCCCATGGTCCCATTGGGCTCATGGCTTGGTTGCAAGTCCCACATGTTCACCAGCTCATCCCAGACCGCTGCACCCTGTGAGGCTGGGGGTGGAGGGCAGTGGCTCCCCAGGGCCCATCCTTATCCCCTTGTGCGTAGGAGCACCAACCTGCAGAACAAACTGACCCCAGGCCCACTTCCTCAGGAATTAGCGGGGGAAAGGACAGCTGCAAGCGCACAATAGAAAGGCCGAGCACAAGGAACGAAACTGTTTATCAAAAGCAGAGATCAAATAACAGGAGAGACAACCCCTTTGTCCGGCTGCTTCTTTGAGCCAGGAGGGACCCATGTGAATGCCCCTTCCACCCGCCCTCCTCCACCTCCTCGGTGAGGTCTGAAGCCTGGAGGCCCCCCGGACGGAGAAGTCAGGTGGCCTGTCCACGTTATTTGCCGATTCTGGATTTGCAAATTCATTGATTTGCTAGAATGGATCTGTAACCCCCAACTCAATCACAGTTGTTCATGACAAGTGCAGGGTGGTGATAAATTTGAATCACCAACGCTCACGTTCCCAGGTTGAATCAGGCCATGCCCTTCCTTCGGGTTTCAGCTCTTGTTATGAACAATGTCCTTTTCAGTCCCTTTAGTGCCTTGTTTTTAGCTTTCTTTTGCTTTCTGCTTTTTGCCAGTCATTTTTTAGGTGACATGAGGACTGTGACGAAGCACGGTCTCATGTCCCAGGTGCAAAGACTGTGGTGGGCTTCAGAGGGAAAAGAGACAGGTCAGCTTTGTTCAAGCATGAACTGTTGGCCGTGTTCAATGTCAATGCGTCAACGAAACACACGAAATAGGGTGTCTCTATGGAAGCACACGGCACACAAGGGCCTGCGTTGATTGACTGGAGAAAATACCGTGACCGGAGGCTTACGAGAAGCTAACCCTGCGCTTCCCCCAGGAAGCAAAGGTTTAGTACCAGTGTTGGCTGTGACTTCATAAAAGCGGCTGCAGGCCAGCTAATGTTAGAAAGGGGAGAAGTCAAACCCACAGTGTTGTTCAGCTTCTAAGAATCCTGGTTGGGCGTGGGGGAGGGCTGAACGGTGAACGGGTGGAGCCTCAGCACCTTCCCAGGAAGGCTGTGTGGTGGAGACAGTTTGCATTTGGGGTGTTCCTGTGGGGTGGAGGCTGTGGATGAGCCTCCAACGTGGTCGGTCTCCGGCACCAGCTAGAGAAGCTAGAAGCCAAGTCCTTGTTTTCCCACCTTTCTTGCGGCGCACGGTCCTGAGGCCGTGTTCTGACTGCGGAGTCTGGGGTTTCAGGGAGAAGCTTTGCTTCTCCAATAGGGAGGGTCACAGTGAGAGGGCACCTGGTTTCCCACTCTGCTAAGCATTTTGCTAACTGTCTTTCATGTAATAGCTTACCGCAACACAGTGAAGCACATTTTACTACAATCTCCTTTTGCAGATGAGAAAAATCAAAGCTCAGGGGCCCATGTGCAGTTTTGGGCCCTATTCCAGCCATGGGGTGCAGGCATCTCCTGACTGGTATGCAAAAGAGGCCACCCATCTGGTCCCCCCACTACCTGCGTCTGGTAGTCTGGCCGCCAATGCTGGCTCCACCCCTCCTAACAGCTAGAGTATTAGCTGCAGGCTGTGGGCAACCTGGTGCATTTTGATCAGAGAGGCACCCCCAACATGTGGATGGTGCTTTACACCTGGTAGGAGCATCATAAGTATTAGGGGAATAAAAAAGTTTCTTCGGGTGTCATTGCATTAAGCGGCAGAATTCAGGAAGGTGCTCAGAATGGTGCTGTCGCTAAGTGCCGTTATCCAGAGTGGGACTGGAGACTTCATCTGTGGGGGTTTAAAAAATACATTAGAGACTCACAAAATGTATGTGTCACCCCCAAGAGGGAGACCCTGCCAGACCTATAGCCTGTGCTCCCCCGGGATGCCAGTTCAGTTTGGTTATTGATGAAGGGAGCCTCCTCTCCCAGTCCTAGCCCTTCTCACCTCGTTTCCCAAAAACGGGTTCTTCCTCTTAGGGCCTGAAGTGGTGCGGCACCAGGGTTCGTGCAGTTCCAGGAGGGGAGCTGCTTCTCCCCACCCCTCCCCCCGAGACTTCACGTATGGACCGTGAGCGCACTGCAGGGACACCCCCGGGCAGCAGAGAGGGCCACGGGGTCCAGGCCCTTTGCAGGAGCAGGTTGAGTTCCTCACCCCCAGGGTCATCAGTGCCGAAGGACGAAAGAGGGTTTTGGTGACCGGGCTAAAGAAGTCACGTTGGTGCAGAGGGTGTGAGGGGACAGTGGGGCCAAGGAGAAGGACTCTGGTAGCTGGAGACGTGGAGGCAGCAGCACCCAGTCACGGGAGATGAGTACAGAAGGAAGGAAACGTTTTCCTGCATAGCCCTGCCCTCCCCAGGTCTGGGTGCCGGAGCAGCCCTCACTTCCTGTGCCATCTCCTGCCACCAGCCACGCTCTTCCTGTCAGTGCCGCAGGAGGACCGGGGCCGTGGGTGAGAAGGATGGAGGGGCCCTTCACCTGGGGAGCAGGTAGCTGCCCTCCTCCCTGTCTGTCCTGTCAAGGGAAGTTCTCCCCTCCTACCCTGCTTTGGAAAGTCCCCTACTTTTGTGGCGGATCCTGTGGGAACCTGGAGAACTGTCAGCACAGGTAGGGGCTCGGTGCTTTGTGGTCAACGGAAGAAGTTCCCAGAGATGCGGAGCATCACGTGTGGCCCTGTACACTCACGCCCAAGACTCACACACGCACTTTGTATGTTATGTTCACCCTGCCATCGCTCGGTGGGTGCAAGAGCATGGCCGTCCTGCTCCTCTTGATACATACTCAATTACGAAGCTGCCAGGTCCCATCACACCCTGTCCTGAGGCAGGGCAGGGAGATCGTTTGTGCTCAAATGGCGCAAAGGTTTCAAGTCCTTGGATGGTCAGGAAATGAGATGCTGTGGCTTCGTCATCCTGGGAGATGGCTGTCCTCCATGGGGTCTTTTAGGTCTTTCAGTGACGGAAACAAACCCTTTGGGACGGGGTCTGGCAGGGCCTTCAGAGGTGACACATCTGTTTTACGAGTCCCTATTAAAAAGAAGCTAAAACAAGGTTTCAGAAATTCTGGCATGTAATGCTTATAATTAGTGTATTAATTTTCAGCTCATAAGAATCAAATGCCACGTGACTATGTTATTCAGAATGCAATGATTGGATGTATTAAAAATATCACTTTATGCTGCACGTGGCTAATGGGGTCCAGTTTAAAGGGAACTCTTCCCCAAGCCCCCCAGTGAGCACTGAGACTCCCAGAATCCCCAGTCACCCCTGGGCAGGCCTTGGCCAGACCTTCTGTCTTCCCATCGCTGAGCAGGTAGCCCAGGTGCTCTGGCTCGGAGTTCAAGGCGTCCACAATCCTGCCCCGGCCGGCTGGCCAGCTGGACCCCTTCTCACCAGGCGTGATAACTCCTCATGCTCCCCAAGGGGCAGTGCGGGTATTATAGTGGTTGGGCCTCAGAAGGTAAGCCCTTGCCCTCATCCCCACGGCTACCACCTTATGTGGGAAAAGATGTGATTAAGGATCTTGAGAGGAAGAGTTTGTCCTGAGTCAGCAGGTGGCCCTAAATGCCACCCCATGTGCTCTGATAAGAGAGGAGCAGAGGGAAACAGACACGGGGAGAAGGTTGTGTAAAGGCGGAGCGGAGAGGCGGATGCCACAAGCCAAGGATGCCTAGGGTCCCTGGGAGCTAGAAGATGCAGGAAAGCTCTTCCCCTAGAGTCCCTGAGTGGCCAGGACCTGTTGACACCTTCATCACAGACTTCTGGCCTCCAGAACTGGGATCGAATCAACTCCTATTGTTTTGAGTTGCCGAGTTTGTAGTGATTCGTTTCAGAAGCCCTGGGAAACAAGTACAGTATTTCTCATATTTGTGCATTTGGTCTTTTCAGTTTCACACTTGGTGTTCACCTGATTACCTCCCCACCTGTATTTTTCTAAGGCTGAGCTGAGAGCATCTTCGTGACTCCCCAAGGGCCTTTCTCGTTCTAGGAACCCAGGCATGAGGGCTCTCCGGCCTCCTGTACACGGAGCTCCTAGGGCCTTACCGACTGCCATTGTGGGGTGCCAGTTCCAGGAGCTCTGACTGACTTGACTGGGTGCAGCCCGCAGGGTGGGGGGTTCAAAAGCTCCCCCGCAGATCCTGCCTGCGCGGTGCGGGCCGAGGCTGGACCTACTCCGGTGGGGTGCAGCTTGGCTGGTGTTTGTCTAGAACAGGGTCTGTAACTCAGCAGACAGCAACGGCCAGGCAGGGAGACCGAGCACTCTGAGATGGGCAAAGCTTTGAGCAGACACCCACACCTGCATGTTAATCTCATGCACTGTCTGAAACACCGATGAGCTCTGACGTACCAAAGACTGGCCCCCATCTTCTTTATTGAACTATAAAATGGTGGAAAACCAGCAAAGAAGCCCAGGGATTGCATTTCCTCAACAATTCTCATTTGCTTGATTGTTGGAGGAGGAGGAGGTAGAGGAGAATGGGGAGGAGGGGGGTGGGGAGAATAGGTAACAGTGAGGCCCTGGTAACAGTGAACGGAGCCAGGAATGAAGCCGCAGCTCAGCAGCCTTCAGGGCAGTGTCAGCCCGAGACCTCAGCTCACCTGGGAACTTGCCTGTCTCGCCACTGAGGCTGTGAACTGGAAGCCAGTTAGACCACGAGCCCCAGGATAGCCCCCTGTGCCCCAGTGCTACCCCTTGGTGGCTGGAACCTCTGGCCTGGCCGGGTGGAGAAGCCAGCAATGCCCGCCATTGGTTTGAGCTGCTCCTGTCCCCAGATGTATCTCATTCAGAAGGGACAGAGTCCCCAGGCAGCTTCACAGGCTTGGGCTGCCATCCATCCGGTCAGCTCACTGCTCTGTGGAAAATACCCTCTTTTCCTTCGGCGATCTGTCTTCCCAAAGGTAAACAATATAAGAAGCACATTTGCGATTGTGCTCTCGGTGGGAATACCCTCCTAGCTGGCAGCTGTGCAAGGAAAAACCAAAAGCTGTCAGAAGAGAACATTTACCACCTCTGGACTTCGTTCATGAAAAATGTTTATTTCTTCACATTTGGATGAAGAACAAACGTACTCACAGAGTTCAAGAGCCAGAAGGCACTTGACGTGCTGGTCAGACTCGCTTTAAAGTGACTGTGATCAGGGCAGAATGGTGTTCGCGGAGGGACGCGCACGCAGATCAATGGACCGGCACAGACAGCCCCGAAACCTGCCCCCTGACTGTTGACAAAGGTGCAGGGCCTTCCAGCGCAGGCACGATAGTCTGTTGAACAAACGGTGCCGAGCACCCGGCTGTTGGTGGGCACAAAAGAAACCTTAACCTAAATCCCACACCTTAGGAAAAAATCCACTCAGTGGATCACAGGCCACCTGTAAACCACAGAACTACAAAACTGGCAGAGTCGCGTTGAATATACTCAGGGGCTAAGGTTAAGTGGAGAGTTCCTAGGCTTGCCACCAAAAGCACAATCCTATAAAGGAAAAGCTGATAAACCAATTCATCGGAATTAAAGGTGTACGCGCTGAGAAATCCTGTGAAGCGGATGGGAAGACAGATTGGGAGAACATGTTTGCAAGCCATATATATACCCTACAAAAAGGACTCTCAGACTCAACAGTAAAATCCCAGACTAGCCAATCAGGACACAGGCGAGAGCCCTGAAAACTGCTCACGAGTGAGATACAGATGGCCGATGAGCCCGTGAAAAGATGGGCAGCATCCTTAGCCAACAGGGCCACGCAAACCAAGACCCCAGGGAGGTGCCTCTTTGGAGAGGCCGGAACACGATAGGGACCTCAAGGAATGCTGGCGGTGTGGAGACGGAGTCCCTCCTGGTGGAAATGGCCATGAGCAGCCAGGCTGGAAAAGAGTTCAGGTGTTTCTTACAAAACTACACAACTGCATTTATGCCAGGGAAATTTAGGCACATGTTCACCAAAAGCTTGTACTTGACTGTTTATAGCATCGTTAGTCATAATTGCCTCAAGTCAGAAACAACCCAGATGTCTTTCAGCAGACAAACAGCTGCTCAAAGTGCGGCTCAGCCGTGCATGGAGCACTACTCAGCCAGGAAAAGGGATGAACCACGACACGTGCTACATGTTGTACGGGTCTTCAGAGGACAGTGCTGAGTGAATAAGGCCGATTTCAAAAGCTCACGTGCTGTCGGATTCCATTTCTATTGCACTTGTGAAATGAGTAAATTACAGGGTGGAGGATAAGTTTGTGGCTCCCAGGAGTTTGAATTGGGAGGGGCAATGAGTGCTGTGGCTACTGCAGGGCAGCACGAGGAATCCATGGGGTGGGACAGTGTGGCCACACGAAGTGACACATGTGCTGGAATGGCATAGAACCAGAGTCACAGTCACACAAACACAAGTGTGCGTAAAACTGGTGAAATCTGAACAAAGCCTTTCTGTGTCAATGTTCACTTCTTGCTTGGACCCAGAAGTCTCACATTTGCATTCCGTATACAGTAAATAAAATTAGATATTAAAACATACCCTCAGGCCTCGCAGGGCCAGGGCAGCCCTTCCTGACCCCAGCACTGTGGCCCAAGATGCTGGCCACAGGGCATGAAGTACCGTGACCCTAACACTAGACCTGGGCATGGAGAGCCTACGGCCCTGCCTCTGTCCGCATCACTGCCCAGTCAGTGACAAGATGGGGCTCCGCTGAGATGGGGTATTGTCCTGTGGAAGTCACTGAGCCCACTTCATGCTTGTCTGGCTTTATCCTGGGGAGACCCCAAGGCCTCAGTTTATGGCTTCAGCTAGAGCCCGTATTCCACACAGGATGAGATTCTGCTCTAAATAGAAATACCAATTTGTAGGGGTATGTTCACCATCAATGAACAAGAGAAGACAGCTCTGTAACTTACACAAAAATAGACTTATGTTTCAATGTGTTTAAAGGGTTGGAGAAATCTCTAAGTCCCTATGGAATGGATGGACTTCTGTCAACTGGGATCCTAGGGGCCTGTCAGGAGACCAGCCATTTGGGGCCTTTCGTTCGGCTCACAGAGGATGGCACCTTTCCCGCTGGAAGGAAATCCGTTTTCACTCTCCAGCTGCTCCCTTGGAGCCCATGGTCTGGGATGGTGACTGCTCTCTGCTCTATGGGGCGTTCCGTATTGTCTGCCTATTGATCTAGGTGGCCACCGTGCTCCCATCCATCCGTGCCCCCTTGCTGGGGGGTGCCAGGCAGTGAGGGGGAGGGTGAACAGGTGGAGCAGGCCCCAGGTGAGCAGTGGGATGGGTCTGTGGGCTCCAGCTTCTCATCCCCCTTCCCTGGGTGACTTGAGCTTCCCGCCACCTCCCCTCTTTGTCTCGTGCCCCTCCCCCCACGGGGCTTGTGTGCACGGAGGACACTTCCACATCCAGGTGCTTTCTGACCTTCGCAGCTCTGACCCCTGGATCCTCACATGACTCCACGGGGCAGCCACTGTTACCCTCCCTGTTTTGCAGAAGGGGACACCGAGGCAGAGAGAGTGTGTCACTCCAGGTCACATCGAGCTGAATTTGAGCCCAGGCAGTCTGGTTGCTGTGGTCTGGCCCGTCGGGGTGAACGCCCCCCACCCGGGGAAGGCAGCGGCCTGAGGGGAGCACCTGGGTCCCAGGCCGGCTGGGATGCTGTCATCCCGGTGACTGAAAAGCCACCCCCGTCCCCCACCCCCTCTCCTCTGGGCTCTGTCTGCGCGGCTCCCTGTGTGGCGTTCCTGTTCCGCGTGGCAGGCGCTGGGGACTGCAAGTGCCTCTGCTGACAGCATGGACACCCCCGCTTGCCTGCGTGCTGGAGGGGAGCTGCTGCTGCGGAGCCCAAAGCCCCGTGAAGCCCTGTGACGTCTGAGGATGACGTCCTGCTGAAGCAAGTGTGGCCCACGTGGGAGCGTTAGGCTTACGTCTGCGGTGAGAAGCTGTCAGGGGAGACAGGTTTCTCCCTGTGAGAAGCCACGTGAGCCTGTGGGATGGGGCACACTGGTCTCACGGGTAGGGACTCACCCCGTGAACACTTCGTCCCCAGCCAAGAGCTCTCACTTTGTTAGGCGATTTGCTGCGTGTCCTCTCAGCTGCTTGACACCCGGCAGGGGTGCTAAGGGCTATGGATGAGAAACAAAGCCACAGATGAGCGTTTATTACAAACAGCACAGGGGTCCCTGGAAGGACCTGGCATTAGATTCAGGGAAGGCATCTGGGGAGTGACGTCTGGAGAAAATATAAAAGGTTAATAAGCCAGGGGGTCGGAGGGTGGGCTGCGTACAGCCTTGCCTCAGTCAAGTGTATTTCTTATTATTTGCTCATTGAAGTATCACCGGGCCCATTCTGTGGGACAGGGACACATCTGTTAACCATTGCACATAGAATTAGAAGAGCACACAGAACATTTTTGTACATGAGAGACTTTTGTACAGAGCTCCGGTATTCTGCTCAGATGAAATCCCTAGAAATGGAGCGGCATGTTGCTAAATGCTGCGTACATTTGCAAGGTCTGCTTGCTGTTCTTGACCTTAGTGACTGTTCGTTTACTTTCCAGACTCCAGACTTTTGCAGAGACCCTCCTTAGACCAAGATCATCACAGCCAGCACCAGGAATGGCCTGCCCCTTCCCTCCTTAACTGGGCCCCCAAACCCTGAGGTTGGTGTGTATGACTATATGCAGATGAGGCAGGCTCAGCTCTCAGGAGCAGCCCTGTACCCAAGGCTGCTACCATGGGACACACACCCCAACTTGAGACCAGGGTCTGGGGTTGGATAGGAGGCTGGGGTGGTGAGGGACCTCTAGTGATGAGAGGGTTTTCCACTGGGGGGTAGAGAAGACTGAGTACCAGACCCCTGGGCCTAGAGGAAGAGGCAAAAGTAAGTGGCGCTCACCTTTGGCCTCTGCCCCCAACTAGTGGTTTTCACGGACCGATAGCTTCACAGGGTTTTCTGGGGAGGACTGCGGGTGGGGCAGGAGCCCTCGCAGGTGATTGAGAAGGATATGATTCCACAAATCCCAGACTTGCCAGGTTGATTAAGGCAGATGCAAGGAAGAAGAAAAGACCTGGATGTTCTCCAAAGGTCAGGAAGGAAGGTGTGCCATCTTACCCAGCAGAGGTCCAGCCACCTGAGGCAGGTGGGCACTCAGGCTGTCTGCCAGGTTCTCAACACACTTTCTTTTGACTTTGCAAATAGGTCCCAGATGGCACAGGAAGGCCATTCTGCAAGGGCACTGACCAGTGAGACTACAGTGTTAGCCTGAAAAGCTGTCTCTACAATCCCCTCCTATGCGTACGTGCTGCCCTAATCTGGAGGGGTGAGACCAACTCCATGTTCCTTGAGTTCTGGCAGCCCCTGGACTGACTTTGAATAAAGAACACAGAAGAAATGACATTCTGAGACTTCCAAGCCCAGGAACTGAGGCTTCCACTTATGTCCGGCTTCTCTGAACCAGGCTGCCATACTGTGAGGCAGTCCAAGCAGTCACGTGCAGTTGCCCACACAGGGTAGAACCAACAACTTTAGCCAATGGCCCTGCTGAACTCATGGCCACCAGCCAACCCCAACTTGCAGTTGTGAGAGAGGCCTTTTCGGAACCTTCCAACCTTTTCACAGCCCAGAGGCCCCCCCGAGAGGCAGCAGCGCCCCAAAATAAGCCCACAGGGTTGTGGAGGATGGTAAATGGTTGGTTTTTATTCTAAGTCACTGAGTTTTGGGGTTGTTGATTATTGAGCAGTTGATTACTAAAACAAAAATTGATATGACAAGGCTCTCTAAAAATGGAACCAGTGTAGAATTTCAGGTTTAGGCCCATGTATAAGGGACGTTTGCCCAGTTTCCAGAAGTGATCCGGCCCATTTGGAGCTTAAGTGTTGACGGGCTCACTCTCCTCACTTTTAAACCAGGGAGTTCATGAGTCATGTCCATAGAAATCACATCTGACAAAGACTCGGCAGTCCTGGTGACCTTTCCCTGAAGTGCGGCCAAGTCCTGTCAGCTCCTCTCTGACCCGTGGTCCACCCAAAGGAAGCTGTTCCCTGGGGGAAGGTCGTGCATAACCTCATGCAGGTCTCCTCCAACACCAAGAACATGGCGTTGACCTGAATCTGTGAGGCTAAGGATTTCCTCCCTTTCCTGGCCGGGCAGCCCCTTGGCAACAGCTAGAAATGGGGACTCCTTTGCTGGCCCTGGTCTGGAGGAGGGCAGTGTCCTCCTAGTGGGTCCCGATCCCTTTACAGTTTTCAGGCATCTTCAGCCTAAGAGCCTCAAAGAAGGGGTGGTTGCTGGGGCCAGGAGCTGTGGCGTTCGCACACAGAGAATTTCACCCCATCATTCCGGTGTCAGACTGCAGAAGCTGCTTCCCAATTCTGGTCTTACCTGCCCATTAAAGACATTTTTCAAAACTTGGTTCCTCTTCCTGGGGCCTCAGCCCACTCTGAGTGGCCAGACCAGGCAAGCTGTGCCTTTGATCTCCAAGGGGAGGGAGGAAATGGAGGGACGGGATTCCACACACTGGTGCAAATGAGAGAGCCCTCTGGCTTGCAGCTGCTTGCTTCCCCACATGATCCACTTTTCTGGCTTAGCCCTCTGCCCACCCACCCATCCTCTCAGAGTCAGACGCTGGTCTCCTCTTCTGCTCAGTGTTCTCTGCACGCGGGGCTCTTCCGTGGGAGCAGGAAGGACCTGTCTTTGCCCTCCCTTGTCACCTGAGTCCAGCACGACTGCTTTTCACATTTTATAGGGAGCAAGCAGGCAAAATGTGCCGGGGCCCACAGCCCCACGACCAGGATCCTTGGGCTGCGTCAGTGTTTCCTCTGAGTGCGGGTCTCCTGACAACCTTCGGTTTCCTTCTGAGGCAGGTAGCTAAGGGTGGCATTAGGATCATGGGAAAATAGAATTTTAACTTGACAAGAGAATGCCTATTTTGCAAAAGGTTTGCATTGATTTACAATGTGTAAGGGTTCTGTTGATCCATATGGTCTCCAAAATGTATGATCATTAAAAACATTTTTTTTTTCCTGGTCAGTCAAATGTGGGCAAAATTGTAGACTGTCCTGAGTGTGTCCCCTGGTGACAGTGAGAATAGGCACAGTCCTATTTGTTCTGAGCATGCCTGCTCCTCCACCTCCACACGGGCTTTCTGTTGGTTTTATGTACAGTGAGTAATATCTCCCGGTTGGTGGTTTGTCTTCATCTACATTAAGGTATATTTTGATGAATAGAAGTCCTTCACTTGAAGGTAGTCAAATCCACTGATATTGTTAAGTTGATATCGTTAAAATTTTTATGCGTCTTGTTTAGGAAATTCTTTCCTACCTTGACATCCCATCATCACCTGCATTTTTTTCAAAAGTCTTATACGTTTTGATATTTCTGTCTTCAATCCACTTGTACAACATGTTCTTTGTGTCTGACGGAAAGACAAGATCTGGTTCTTTGTCCTGTGTTGTCTCTGCCTCATTTATTGAGCGACTCTCCCCAGGGATCCGGGCCACCCACTTCCTGTACTTACCGGAGTCTGTGCCGAGTGGGCAGGTTTCTGGGTTCTGTTCCATCGGTCAGTCCGTCTGCTCCTGAGCCAGACTCTCACGTCCACTTGATTACAACTTTACAAGTAGCCTTCCCAGTGGCTGAGCACTTCCGCCTCCTTTTTCTTCTTCACAAGTGTTCGCAATGTTATTTAAAAAAAATGTGTTATGGCTTGTGCATAGCCAAATGCACAGACCTCAAGTGCACGGTTCAATGAGTGGCTGTAAATGTGTGCTCTTGGCCAGTCATCAGGGCTGCATCGCGGACCTGTCCAACCTTCAGGAGCTCAGGGTGCTGCGGGTCTGGAGGCCAATTAGGCAGTGGGGTCTACTCTCCTTGGCTCCGTGACCTCTGTGAGGAGCTGAAGGCTGGGATGGACCAGTGTCTTGGGTACAACCCCTCATGCTTGGAGCATTTTCCCTCTTGCTTTTTGGTTGATGCTGGCTGGACCTCAGCTGGGCTGTGGCCCGAACCCCTGCTTGTGGTTTTCCTTAGGAGGTAGTTTGGGCTTCCTCACAGCATGGCGGCTGGGCTACCTGATGGGAGTGCCTGTAGACTTCCTTCCCGAGGCCTCTGTTGTTAGAGAACTCACAAGGTCCTCTAACATCCACGTCCACATTCAGAGGACGTGGCTCTAACATCCACGTCCACATTCAGAGGACGTGGATGTAGACGTCACTACCAGGGAGATACAGATCTTGTTAGTAGGTAGGATGAGTCTCAAGGTCACATTGTAAAAGCCTTGTGGGATGGGGGAAACTGAAGTGGCCATATTTATAAAATACAGTCTGCCACATCTGGGTGGCCACCCGCAGGTCAAGTTGCAGAATAGTTCCAGGGACCAGTGGCTTCCTGGGTCCCTTCCAGCCCATATCAGTCCCTGGAGGTAATTGCAACCTAGGTCTCCATGACATAGATTTGTGCCTGACCTTGGCTATCAGCTGATGTATACATGTAACCGCCTAGTGTGCGTCTCCCGGGTCCAGCCTCTCTGTTCAGCATCCTCTTACGTGACCCTGATCAGACTGAGAGCCCAGTGCCCTGCTTTCTCACTGCTGGACTGTGTTCTGTTGTGTGAACATGCAGCTTGTCTCTGCTATTCCAGAGGAACAATGGGTGACTTACCGATTTTAATTAGTATGAATTATGATGCTGTGAACATTCTTGTACAACTTTCCTGGTATACATGATGACTCATTTCTGTTGGGGATTTACCATCCTGTACTACATGCTTTCGGTGGGGAGGGCCGATAGAACAGTGTGTCAGTGAGCATGTTCTGTTCTGTTGTCATCGTTGGCCATGGCCTTCTGCCTCTCCTGGTGCCCTCAGAGCCTGCGGTGAGGAGGGGTGGGTATCACATCCACTCAAAGGTTTGCGGGTGGCACATTGGTTGCCTCAGGCCTCTTGTAGTTCCTTCTTTCTGTGGCTCTAAGCTCCGGATCCTCAGCAGGCTCACCCCCAAATCTTTACTGCCTCCCAAGGGTACCGGGAAGAAAGCACCCAGCCCCCACTTCAACGTTTGGACCTCTTCCTTCTTCCCTGGGCTTGACCACCCCCCTCCACCCTGCACTGGACCCACTTAAAGTCTGTTTATTGTCATGTGGAAAAGTACTTCTTTCCAGTAAATCCTGCCACACTGGAAGGGGTTTTTACATTCACCTTTGAGGTGTGTTTACTTTTGGCCCAAGTGAGGTGGATGGTGGTTTCACATAGAAAGTGAGACCCTGGAGCCTGAGTCAGTGGAAATGAGGCCTTTTTCGGGGTTGCACACTCTCCGGGTGCGTGGGGCGGTGACCACCCAGTGGGAGGTGATGGGGGTTGGCACGTGGCCCACGCACAGCTGTGTATGTAGAGAAGTGCGCATGAGCTGGGAGGGGTGCCCACGGGGCCAAGTGTGGGGAGCCACCGGGGTGTCCACGGAGCGGACATCCCAGAAAAACTTTCTCCTGAGGAAACAGGACGGAAGCTTACTGTTCTCTCACATGGAAGAAACCGGGAAGGAGGCAGTCCCCACCTGGTGGCCGTGGGATGACAGGGGGCCTGGCTTCTTGTTCTTGCTGCAGCCCCCATCCTAGTTCACAGCACAGATGTGTCCTTAAGGTCTTACATGGCTCTGGGGCTCCAGCCCTCAAAAGTCGGGGCCTGTGTGGCTGGGCCTTTTGAGGGGTTGGTGGGGGGTGGGGGCTGGAGCCAGCCACTCGGCACCTCCCTCACCCGAGCCCTTTCCTTCTCACCGATTCTGAATGTCTGGCACGCAGAACTGCTATTCAGGGCCTGGGGGTCTCTCAGGCCCACGGTAGGCATGCGGGGTCAGGCACCCCGGGGTGCCATTCTAGGGCCTGGAAGGGGTGCCTCCCCTCCCCATCAGTGCCCCTCGCAGGCAGCCGATGATTAACATGGGGAAGCGGCGGGTGCTAGGCTGAGAGAGATTTGCACGTGAAACCTCAGAGAGGGGAGCTTACCGACAGCTCGCTACCCTCCCGGCTTCCTCACTCCCTTTCCCGACGGCTTGGAGAAGTGACAGCATTGGCCCGTTTTGCTGAGACTGAGGGCCTGCCAGCCTGTGGAGTCCTACAGTTGGTAAGGAAGGGAAAGGGCCAGGAGAGTGTAAGTGACAGGAGCGTGACCCTTTCCTGAGGGCAGAGAAGGCCTAGGACCGGGTCCTCTTCTGGCCCTGCTGACCTGAGCCTCCGCACGTATCCAGGGCCCCGCGGGTGCTTCTGCCTGTTCTACATTCCAGTCCAGAGGCCCAGCTGTCCCCAAGGAGCAGACGGCTGGCAGCCTGTGTCCCACAGGAAGCCAGGTCCCCGTCATTGCCCTGTGGGCGGTGCATTCCGGAGGCCCCTTGGGAGGCTGCCCCGGATCTCCAGGCCTGGCTGCCTTCCCATCAGGGCCCGGCGTCCCTCGCTACGTGACTGCCTGCGTGTGCACATGCTGGCGGAGTGTGGGTGTGCGCCTGGGGCCCGCAGCGTAGCAGCAGTGCTGCACGGACTTGTCATCTGAAACAAACCAGCAGGCAGAGACGTCAAAGCCGGTGGCAATGCCATCCGGCGCGGGGTGAACGTGTCGCCTTTTTTAGCCTGACAATCTGTGAGCAGGTGATACAGGTGGTAAAAGGGGAGGGGGCGCCGGCAGAACGGGCTGACGTCCTCAGCAGCAGACCTCGGAGGCAGGGGTCCCCGGGTCTGGGACAGGAGCCGCTCCCCCTGATTTTTGGTGTCTGGGATTGTTTTCAAGCATGGGGTTCCAATGCCAACATTGGAGAGCTTTAGGATTTGAGGTACAGTAAGCCAGAGGCATATAACCAGGAGGCCTGCCTGCTTTTTCTTCCCTGGAGAGCCCCACAGGAGGTGACTAGGACTGGGCTCCTCATGGTGGGTGTGGGGTCCTGTGGAGGGCTACGGCGGGTCCTGGGGCCCCTGGCCTTGTCTGTCTGTCAGCTATCGCCCAATAACGCCGCAGAGCAGTACAGGGGTGGACAGAAACAGGTTAATACTAATAATGAATAATATAATAACTGATCCAAATAATCCAAGAATAAACTCTACGTTTTGCATACGCACACCCGAAAGCCTCCTTTGCCCACCCCTGTACCGACCGTGGTTTGACTCAAGGACAGGCTCGTCCCGGGAGGTGACCCCCAAGCAGCACTGCGTCGGAGCAGAGTTCTGGTCCCTGGCTTGGCCTGACTTCTACATCCCACTCAAGGGAAGATGGCTTTGTGCTGGCAGGACGAGCCTTCCATCAGGTGCCTGGTTTGCCGGGCGGGCCCCTCAACCTGGTTGTGTTTTGCTCTAGAAGAAATGGATGCAGTGAGTCACTTTGGTGATGGGTTTGGGGATCTGACCACACCCCCACTTCCTACTCCGTCAGCAATGCCTGCAATGCCGCAGCCCCTGCCTCCTGGAGCTTCCTTGTGCAAATCCAGCTTGGCACCTGACCCGGAGGGCTGGGGGAGGGTGGCACACTCTCAGCTGCCCCCTCGGGGGGTATGTGGGTGTGAATGCCCCTTGACATCATTGCTTTCCCCTTTGACACACTGCCAGGGGCTCACCCCCGCAGCCACAGCGAACCCGCTCTGTGCGGTGGGTGAGGGACGGCCACCCAATGGGCCTGCGGCGGTGGTTCTGCTGGCTCCACCTCTGAGCCCACCCAGCCCTGCTCTCCACTGGGAGCTCTCCACTGCCCTAGCCTGCGGCTGTGGGGTACCCGGGACCTCCCTGCCACTCCAACCCAGCATCCACGCGGGTGAGAGGACAGGGCGTGTGTGTAAGTGTATGCGCTACGCATGCATCGGCATGTGCATGTATCCCTAGAGCACATGTGTGCCTGTGCATGGGGGGGTGGGTGTTTGCCTTAGTAGACCCCCCAAATGCACATTATTGTACGTAATCTGGTTTTGATCATTTCTGGCAGCAATATTTTGTCAACACCGTTGCGTGTGGCCATCAACTGTCATTTGCATAGGTTTGACACTTCCCGAGCTGCTGCTGGGGATCTGTGGGGTGGTCAATTTGGGAAACTCTGGTACAGACCAAATGTTGAGGAGCTCAAAGCCTTCATAATGTCACCAACCAGTCCATCGCCCCGCCCGCAGGCTCTCCCCTGACCAGAGCAGTTCACTGGGAAAGTTCTGAAACTCTGTGAGGTTAGGGGGACGGGGCCCAGAACCCAGGGCGGAAGACCCCGGGACTGTGCATGTAACATGGGCCTGGGAGGCACAGCACGCTCCGCTCCTGTTGGAATCACGTGCACAGGGCTGGGCCCGCGTCTGCTTTGTGTCCAAACGTCAGTTGTGTTCCTGACTCTGTTAGATGCTGTCAGCATCTAACAGCCAATTGTTTTGAATCATGTTGCCGAGATGGGTCAACCGGAGGGCAAGATTCCTGTCGTGGTTACTGAACAGAGATTTGCAGAAACTCAGCCCTCATTTGAAAACGTTGCATCATCATCACCACCGCCCCAATTTCTCCCTCTGTAAGTCAGGGTTCTGATAGTTCCTACCCCCAAGGATGCGGGGAGGACCCCACAGGCCGATGTGTGCGAGGCTTTGGTACAGCAGACACGGGAGGGGTCGTGGGCTCTCTGTTCCCCAGTTCTTATGTTGAAGCCTTAACCCCCGTCCCCAGAACGTGACTGTATTTGGAGATCGGTCTTTAGAGAGACGGTGAAGGTTAAATGAGCTCACTGGCGTGGGCTTTAATTCAGTCTGACTGGTGTCCTGACGAGAAGAGGAGATTAGGGCACAGACACGCAGAGAGGGACGACCATGTAAGGACACGGGGGAAGATGACCATTCACACACCAAGGAGAGAGGCCTCAGCGGGCTGGGAGAGAAGGAATCATGGTTGTTTGAGCCCCTAGCCTGTGGCAGTTGGGTACAGGGGACCCTGGCAGACTAAGATAGTGGGTGCTCGCCAGGGAGAGCTGCTCCGGTGTCCGCTGGGGCTCTGGGGCTTGAAGTGTGGCGCTCTGCTCTCTAAGGGCACCCAAGACGCGTTCCGTGCACTTAGAGCGGTTCCTATGCCTTCCTGAAAACGCGCTTTAGAAACACAAATATTAGTATGCTTTGCTCATGTTGAGAAGCACTGGGAATGTGTTTGGAAAATATGTGCGTGGTTCTGTTTTCCGGGGCCATGGGGCATCCTCCTGGGGGAGGGGTCCGCAGAGCCCAGGCAAGTCCCCTGGTCAGAGACTTAACATGAGGTGACCTCGTGGGGTCCTGCCTCCCCGTTGGCCCTGTGCACCACGGGTGAGCTGGTGTTGGGCACAGAATGAACCCGGGGCCTGCCTTTGTCAGTGGATGTTGTCAGGCTTCTTCTTGGAGTCTGCTGCCAAGTGCAAACCATGACAACACAAGATTTGGGGCCTTAGGTGCCAAAGGGCAGATGGAGGGGCTGTTTGCTCCTGTTGGGGGCGGGGGGGGGGCACAGGGGCTGCTGCCTTTGTCTTAGAGCCTGCCCCGTGCACCCACCTCTATTGGCTGCTGCATGAGCCAGGGTCCCTGCTCCTGGAGGAGTGACAGCAGGTCCTGGCCAGGGACAAGAAAGTCTGCCAGAGGCACCGAGTACCCCACCCTCTCTGGGAACGCTTCATTGTCCGGGAGAGCTGGGAGGAGACGGGGACCGGGCTCCTGGGTCAGGATGCTCATAGGGCCTGGTGTGTCCCCTGCCGCAGACACTGTGGCTAGAAGGGGGGACAGAGACCAGGAACAGGTCCTGCGGCTAAGAGGTAGGAGAGAAACCACAGCAGGAAAAGGGAAGCACCTGGGCCCCGAAGAAACCGGTCCAAACCTCAATAGGACCTGGGAGGCAGGACCTGCTCTGCTGTCAGCACATCAAAAGCCAGGTGACACAGAAAAAGCAGTTCAGACCAACTCCCATAGGACTGTCTAACTGCCAGGAGGCTTCGGGAAAATTAGGAAAGATAGGGATGAAAAATGGAGGGATGACGCGAAGCCACGGTCAAGTATACGCATCTCGGGGAAGGCGCTGGTTTGTGGTTTGACCTTGGTGGCGAAAAAGGCCAGTCAGGGTTAATAAAAGTCTGAATCACGGAAAGTTAAAAACGAAGCCAGCTGCGGGGCTTGGGGGCAGCTGGATAACTCCCCCTGGAGCGAGGAGGGCCTCACCCAGCACAGGTGTCGGGTGTGCAAGCAGGGTTTGTAGCTGGGGTAGCAGCTGTGTCACCCAGCACCTGTTTCCAGCTGCAGAAAGTACGTGCTCAGGGATGTCCCATGTCGCACCATTTGTCTGGTGACCAGTGTCCCTCGGGCCATCCTAGTTTGGGGGCAGGTGGCAGTGGTGGATATTACAGGTGTGCGACCCCTCATAGCCTTAATGGGCTCCCCTAGGGCCTCGGAGGCCTTTGAGGGTCCTCTTACCCAGCTCTCTTCCAGGACAGCAGAAGAGGGTTCACGGGGGTGGCCTTCCTCTGCCATTCCTGCTGGTTGATGGGCTCCTTATGACAGCTATTTTCATTGGAGGCTCATTCAGTCATTCACCCCCTCACTCAGTCGTTTGTTCGTTCACAACAAGCTGTAACTGGGGTCCTGGCACTGGGGCTGCCCCAGGAACTGCGACCATATGGCTTAGGTCCCAGGGAGAGAGACCATTAGCCATGTGCGCATGGGGAAGGGGGAGAGTGGGGCGGGGACAGTGAGAGGTGCGGGTGGGGATGGCAGCTCTTCGGCTCTGCTGTCAGGTGGGTCCTGGGAGGGGCATCTGAGACACAGGGAGTCAACCAGTGCCTGGGACACTCTGCGCAGAGGGCAGGGCAGATGCCCAGCTGGGCCTGGGCTGGGTGGGAGGAAGGGGCCTGGAAGACAGATGGTGGGGTGGGTGGCAAATCCCGTTTGACCTGGGAGGTGCCCAGAGGACCTGGCCTTCTTGGCTGGAGGGTGCTCAGCTCAGGTAAGTGGACAGGACCCACATCCTCAAGAGCTTGCTGTGGACATTCAGTCGGGGAGGGGATCCTGGCCAGTATGTAAGGAAGGGCTGCCCCAGCAGGAGGCTTCTAGGGGTTCCTGGGGGGGGGGTGTCTCTAATCCGGGAAGCCTCCCACCTACTTCCTCCAGCCGGAGAACATCCTGTGTCCTGCTGCCCGTGCCTGGCGGGTGGTGCCCAGGACGCCTCCCCCGGCAGCCTCTCCCTGTCCCTGCAGCCCTGGCGTGGACCTGCTTACCTCCTCCCCTTGGCCGCCTGCTGCAGTGACGCAGGCGGCAGCAGCCCGTCAGCGCTCACATCCTCCTCCGTTGTGGGACCTCGTGTTGAGCTTCTGAGCAGGCCCGGCTGCCCCTGGCTACTTCCTGACTCTTCCTCCCCGGGAGACCTGTTTCTTTTTCCGTGGCGTGGGAGGGGGCTGGGGGGGTCAGGAGACGCAAAGCACAGTCCCCACCTCCCTTCACAAGAAAGGAGATCAAAGTCCCTTTCAGCTGGAACCTGGCAGCCCCCGCTGGGACGTCCACTCGGGTGGCCCCTGTCCAGCACGCTGGCGCTGCCAGGAATCGCTCTGTTGTGACCAGCTCCCGCTTGTCACCCTGGGGACAGCGGACGTCCTCTCCGTGGCTTTGCAACCTTGCCAGTCTTTTCTGAGAAGCGGCACCTCCGGGCGTCTCCTCAGATCTCTTCGAGATGCAGTTTTTTACACCAGGTCCCAAGTGACAGTGTTGACATCTGTGCCTTCAGCTGGGATCCCAGGGTTGGCAGGAAAGGAAAGCAGCCCAACATAGACAAGGGGAGGCAAGTGAGATTCCCCAACGTTCTTAAGTCTAGAGAATGCTACACTCCAGCTGGGTGTGGGGCCCCTGGTGGGGGTGGGAAACAGCACTTCCCAGTGACCAGGTGGGCTACCACCTCTTGAGGACCACCTGGACCACCTCACAGCACACACAGTCACCCCCTGCTCCACCGACGGGCGCCCTGGGATGGGGTGAATGAGGAGAGGTACCAGGGGTGGGACAGCATCCGGGGAGCAGGGCGGAGGGAGGTCTGGCCAAGGCAGGAACGGTCAGTGGAGGCTGAGCTGGGCCGTGATGGCCGTGAGGGTCTCCATGGTGAATCTCCTTGCAGACCTGCAGGAGTCGGGACGCGGAGGCTGTCTGGGACCGGCTGCCCAGCTCTCCGGAGCTCTGCCTTGAGTCTCTGTGGCAGCCTGTTGTTACAAAGCTCTGTGGCCTCTACCCTCTCCTCCAGGTCTTGATCTTCAGGATAGGGGTGGGCTGGGGAGGTGGGTTCTGGTCTGTGCTCCCAGCGCCAGGACGGTAGGAACTCAGAAAGTTCCACAAGTGAGCGGTGGGTGCTGGAGGGCCTGTGACCCATCAGGAAGTCTGGAGGGAGACCCAGCTGGTTCCAGGACTGGACTGTAATGATGGTGTGTCAGTTAGTTTCCGGGGTTGCTGTAACCAAGGACCACAGACTGGGTGGCTAGCAACGATGGAAATGCATCCTTTCCCATCTGGAGGCCTGAAGCTGTAGATCAAGGGATCTGCTGGGCCATGCTGCTTCAAAGATCTAGAGGACAGTCTGTTCCGCGTCTCAGCTTCTGGGTGGCTGGCCACCCTGGGCTGGTAGACACATCACTCCAACCTCCGTTCCCACTACGGCAAGGCTGTTTTCTCCCTGTGTGTCTGTCTGTGTCTCTTCTCCTCTTGTAGGGACACCAGCCATGCTGGATTTGGCATCACCCCCACTCCCCTCTGATCTCATCCCAGCTCGTTACATCTGTAATGACGCTACTTCCAAATAAGGTCATAGTCACAAGTACCAGAGGTTAAGGACATAGATGTATCTTCTTGGGGGGAGGATATCATTCAATCTACAAACAGCAAAATTGTCCCCCCACTTCAGGAGCCAGAATGGGCTCCAACGCAGAAGGTGGACCACGTGGGTGTGACCCATGGCTCAGTCCTCGATGACTAGTCACCGGGAGTGGCCCATGCTGGACATTTTCTTAGCAGCATGAGGGGAACGGCAATACAGTTGTGCTGGCCCTGTGCTAGACAGGCTGTCCTGAGGGGTCATCAGGGCCACCCATCTCTGTGCCTTTTTGAGGACGAGGGGCATTGTGTTGGGGACCAAGGAACTTCCTCCCGGCAGGCTGCTCCAGGCTCCATGGGTCCGAAAGATGGACAGGAGAACCCAAGCTACTGCCGCAGGAGCCACTGCGAGGACTACAGTAAGACTCAAGTCCTGGCCAGCAGTGTTCAGGTCTCTGTCCAGTCCAGGTGGGGGCTGCACAGAGCATCAGGGAAACTGGCCAAATGCACCTGCTTGCGAGCACCTGGCCTTAGCAGCTGTCGTGGGGGAATGCCGGGTAGAACTTCGGAGGGCAGGTTCAGGCTTTTCTCACAATGGAAAGGAAGAGACCTGGAGGGGATGGGTTAGGCACTGTCATCCTCCAGCAGCGGACGGACAGGCACTGCCACTTCAGTGTGGACAGGGTCAGGCACTGTCCTCCGTGGAGGGTACTGTCCCCGAGAGCACAGCCGGTTCACCCAGCAGCGCCCAACAGGGAAGGCTGGGGTCGGGTCCCTGCTGCCAACTGCTCCTGCTCTGTGCGTTTCCATTGGCTCAGGCAGCCAGGGGCCTGAGGTACGGACATGGTGGGGGGGGGGGCCTCCCTCCTCCCTCCCACCAGCCCCAAGGTGAAGCCCCCTGAATTCAGGCTCAAGTGGGCACTGAGGACAAGCTTATTCTTCCAGAAGGATCTCCAGGCCCTGAGAGGCCCTGACAGTATCCTGGGAACTCCCCAGCACGGTGGCCAGCCCTAGCATCACCCAGTAGGGGTGTCCCCATGCAAATGCACCCCTGGGAAGCTACGGGCAAGTGGGAGACACTGAGTGAGGGTGCATGTAAAATGCTTCCTCATCTTTACAATGGACACAAGGGTTCCCACTTCCCGGTCAGCTGCCTGGCACAGAGGAGGAAGGGCCCTGATAAATGCATATTACTGTTAATAAAAATTTTGTGCCAGTTGTGCAGGGCTGCAGGTCACAGGCAAGGTGACCTTGAACCGTGGCTCTGGGGGGAAACCACCAGTTGGTACCTCCTCTCCCAGCTGCAGAGGGTGGGGTCTCTGCTGAGCCCTGGGGCTGGGCCAGCACTGCCATGGGTCTGGGGACCCTAGCCCCCGTTGGCTCTCCTTGGCTGGTGACTGCCCAGAACTGCACCCTTCAGAACTGGTTCTCCTGAGTACAGGGCCAGGCGGGACAGAAACTGTACACAATGTCCCCAGGAATGCAAATGACCCTGCCCGAGAAAAGGGAAGGGCACAGCCACAGCCCAGAACTGGAAGCCCCTGCACCCAAACTTGGCTGGCATGGAAAATTCCCCTGCCCCTGGGTCAGCCCTTCCTGTCTTATTTTTGGAGGGGGTAGGAGGGGGTGTCCCTGATCGATGAGACCCAACGTCTAACTGGGCCTATGGCATTGCTGTTCTGTCCATCCCTGACACGGCAAACCTCCTTTGAACATCCAGCCATAGCAAAATGGGGAGCCCCTCTGACATGGTGACCCTGTTTTCCACCCCCTAAATTTGGGGTTCAGACTTGGACAAGCCCGACTGTGGAGGGCAACACCAGCCACTCTGCCCGGGCCCATGGGGACACAGAGCACTGGCATCTGAGGCTTTGGGGGTGCCAGGGCAGGGCTGGGGGAGAGGGGAGGCAAGGACAGAGGGAAAGAGGGGATCTCCCTGAGGAGCAGCATTGGAAACATCGCTCTGCCTGCTGCCCAGCTCCCAGGACAAAGGAGCCCCCTTCACAGGGATCGGGGAGGTGCTGGAGAGGCAATCAATGCTCAGCCAGGTTAGGGAGGCTTGCGGTGTTTCAGCTGAGGGGCAGGGGAAGGGCAGTCCCCAGTCTGACAGGCGGGGCGCCCTGGGACAAGTCCCTGGGACAAGTCCCTGGGCCACCACGGCATGAGGCCTGGAACCTCAGGGGCCCAGGGTGAGTTTCCCAGTGGCAGGCAGCTGTGGGCAGCTGCCTCAATGGAACGCTGGTGCTGGAGCCAGGCAGGCCCACCTTACAGGGGGTGGGGTATTGCCGTGGGGGGTGGGCCTCTGCTCCCTGCTGGCCAGGGAGCACCTCCGATGCTCACAGCGCGCAGCAGGGGCTGGGCAAACACCCTTCCTCTTGTCCACAGCACACCTTGGCCCAAAGGATGGGCCGCCATGAGCAGCTGCATGTGCTCAGAAGCACCTCAAAGGCTCCGGTCTCCAGCTGTGTTGCTATCTCCCCAACTTAACGGAGCTACCCTCTGCCCCACCCCCCAGTCACCGCTGCCGTCCGTGAAGGGTACGTTTGAATCAGATGAGACGAAAACGCTTCGGATGCGGCACCGCCCATGCACCTGATTTCGGCCTCCGCGGTACCATTTGCGATAGTTGAACGAGGCCGGAGAGATGTGTTGTGAAAGTGGGCCCCCCGAAGCGGTGACCAGCATGCACCCCCGGGGGCCACACTCTCACCTTCCAAACGGGAGCGATCCTACGGAGGGAACACCAGCGTGAGGCGTTTTACCTCTCACACGGAGATGCTCTGTCCCGGCATGTTGGCGTGTTAGCGAGTCGGCATGTGAGTGTGGTAGCGCCGCAGAGCGACCTCCTAGTTTCTGTAAACACCGATGCCTGTGCCAGGCCTTTCTCTGCTAGCCCGGGGACTCCCTGAGGCCATGAAGAATGAGGTTAAGCAGGTTGGACTGGGGAAGGAGGCAGTGCCTTTCTAGCCTCTGAATTCTCCAGGCAGCTGGGAGGCCGCTGTTGTCTTCCCTAGGCCACCCAGGGTGCGAAGGAGACCCCACCTGCAGAAATGGTGTAGCAACCCATGACTGCCCTCTGTTCCCGCACCCCCGCCGCCATGGGAATGAGAGGGGCTTCCCCTGGCCCATGGGAGCACTGCCTACGGTGGGGGGGCTGCCCGATGACTTGTGGGCCCCCAGCCTGGAAGGACATTCTCTAGAATCCGCGATTCTCCCCTCCCTGAGGGCCCTCACACCCCACGCAGAAAGCACCCCCTTTCCCTGGGCTTGTCATGGCAGAGCAATCCTGGAGCTTCAGGAATGAAACTTAGGAGTTTATGAAATAAGGCCAGAGAGAGTAAGTCATGAAAGAGATGGTGCTGGTGGAAAGGTCCAGAAAGAGGTCAGTTTAGGGGCCCACTGGTGGCAGACTGACTTGCAGGAGGACACCATGGCCCCCCATAGAACCAGTGCCAAAGTGGGGAGGCTCCTGGGCACCTCCTCTGGTTGGATTCTGAGCGAGAGAGTCGGGGGTGCACCAGGGCTGTTGTCCGGGTCACAGACACAGAGATGGCAGGTGGCACAGGACCCTACTCCCTCACCAGCTGGTTCCAGGAAGAGCCTGGTCCTTTTCCAGCTCAGGACCCAAGCCCCCATCCCCCACCCCTGGGCAACCCCTAGGTCCCCAGCTTTGCTTCACAACTGGTTTCTGTCACAGTGGGACCCCATGAGTTTGCATGTTTCAAAACCTTGGGTGGTTCTGCTTTAGACTGCTCTATGCAAATCTCCTGAGAGCTATTCAGATCACTTCTGCCTGTGAGGGACTTTCTGGTGCAGTCCAGCCTCCCTGACCCGCCAGCTGTGTCTCATTTGCCCTGAAGACAAACCCTCCTCCCTCCTGACTGATCCATGCTGCTTCCACTCAAAGCCTCCCACCCCCCATTTGTGCCCAAGAACCCACTGACTTGGGGTCCAGAAGGGACAGGAAAGGCTAGACCTCTGTCCTGAGCCAGGACCCACTGAACCTGAATTCTCAGCCAGCTACGTGGACTCGGGAACACTGGAAATGTGCTCATTTTGGTGTCATGCCCTGGGGTCGTGCAGTTAGCATTGTCAGTGGAGGCCAGGAGGGTACTCTGAACTCCCCAGGGCACAGGGCAGCCCCCAACACAGGTTTCCCTGGCCCCAAGTGTTCATAGTGTCAGCTGGGAGCCCTGGTCTAAATAAGCTGGACCCTCGCAGGTCAGGACAGGTGATAGAGATGTCAGGAGAGACTTGAAACCTGTCCGGTGGGAGTCTCAGCTCCTGTGACTTTGAGAGGAATGTGTCACCTCCTAGGCGGGCCTCCCACCAGACAGAGCTGGGTCCGTTCTGATGGCTGGTCATCTCCGCGATGGAGTGCAGTGGCTCTCCTGAAGATGTGTTGTGTGACCTCTGCCTTCAGCACAGGCAGGATCTGACCTGCTGCCCCAGCAACGGTAACACCACAGGGGAGGTCTGGTGCCTGTCCAGGAACCCTTCACTGCGGGTGGCCGCTCTGCATCTTCCTCATGTTTTTCTGAACTCGGAGGCCTGTTTCCTACCTGCTGTGGGTCTGGTTTTCCTCTGTTCTGAAAGGGAAAGATGGTGGGTCACGCGCTCTCATGGATGGAAAGCACCCTGCCCCGTCCAGCAGAAAGGCAATCGACGCTCTTGTGCTACTTCAGTCCACCTGCTCTGTGTGCTTAGGGGTCACTTCCTTGGACCCCATTACCCAGGCGCCTTTCAGGGTGACTCCCTGGGACTTTGGCTGCTGGGAGGACCTGCAGGAGTTTGCAGGGCTCCCTGAGGGTCCGTCTGCAGTCGTCCTGGGCTTGGGGCCCTGGGGTGGTGTTGATATCTTTGGGGTCTTCCCCTCAAGGTGGCTCCCCTTTGGGCTCCTTAGTTGGGCCACCTGGATGGAATTCTGCTTGTCACTGGGACATGTGCAGGGTGGCGGGGTTGCACAGGGCGCTGGGAGGGCACAGAGAAAGTCTTCCTGAATGAGACGGGTCTGGAGCAGAATTGCTTTGTAAACTATGGACAAATTTTCTTTGCTGATTCTAATGTGGAGCTGAGCTCCTGAGGCCAGGTCGGCATTAACTAGCCACAGAAGGAAGGCAGTGTGGGAGCCAGGTGGGTCTTTCGGGGCCAGTGGAACATGTCTGGGAAACAACAGGTGGGTGGCTGCAGCCTGGGACGAGAGGGTCAGGGTCGTGGGACACCCCCCCCCCCCACCAAGGCAGGAGATCACCTCACCCCAGGGGCTAGACCTCGGGCTCCCAAGAAGCTATCAAAGGGCACCTCATCCTGGCAGCAAGGAGGGTGGCAGGAGGAGACCAGGCCAGGAAGAGAGGGAGAGGCTTGAGGTGGCCTTGGTGAGAAGTGTCCCCTTGCACAACTGGGAGGGACACAGTGGATGTGGAGCTGTGGCAGGGAGGCCGAGGGCCAGAAAGAAAATGGGACAGGACTTGAGAGCAGATGGTGACGGAAAGGGGACACGGAGGAAGTGTCTAGCGTTTCTCTGTGGGTGACTTATTAGTGTCCCAAGGCTCTGGTCTGGATCGTGAGTCATCCCTGCCGTGGACAGGGAGTTTGGGGTGTGCGCCTGCGGGGCCTCCAGCCAGGGCACTGGGGAGCTGCTGGGTACCCACTAGGGGCCACCGGCTGCCGGCCGGCCGCGTGGCTGCTGAGTGCTTCTTGCCTCTGTCCTCACCCCCCGTCCCCCGGCAGGGACTCTTGTCCCCACCGCGAGTGAGGAATCAGAGACAGAGGTGTCCGCTGGCTGGCCTGTCAAGTTGGGGTTCTACTCCTCCACGCATCTCCCCCAGGAGGAGGGCTGCAGGCCGCAGAGGGTGGGAGGAATGAGGCAGGAAGGGGCTTGTGCACGGAGGGGCCCGGATTCCATCTCTGCTAAGCCTGCTGCGCGGGTGGCAGGCACGGGGCCCTCAGGCCAAATCTGGCCCTCCACCTCCTTTTATCCAGCCCAGCACCTTGTTTCTACCCGGCTCCCTTAACTGTTAAGGAGTAGTTACATTCGTACAGTCCTAAAATTACATGTGACCCTTGGAAGGCCACCGGGAAGCTGGTATGGCCCTGGTGAAAATGTAGGCAGCCCCTGGCCTACAGCATAAGTGGAGAGCCGTGACTTCTCTCCTCATTCCTCCCAGAGGCTAGACTGCCAGCATGAGCGGGCATTTGCTTGCTGGGCTGAAGTCGAGTTGACCCAGTTGTCCCCGGTGTGGGGTCGGGAGGCAGGGGCCAGAGCCGCTGCTGACCTCAGGGTAACCGACCACCTAGGCCAACGGCCGCCCCGTCCCCGCGCCTCCTGCAATGCCAAGGCTTTGTGAGCCCGGCGGCTGTTAGCAGAGTCCGCTCTGCTCCCCTCTGGGGCTTGCAGATCTCTTTCTAATAAATCCCAGATGGAGGGGACGTTCTGCTGGGCAGCAAGAGTCACTCCCTGGCATTCTCGAGCCATTCAACAGCCAAGGACTGTCCAGAGCTGGTGGAAGGCCATTAAAGAGCAGACACATGGCCTCAGGAGGTGACCAGAAATGGGAAGCAGAGAGGGTCTACAGCCCTGGGTAATTTCTCTGCAGCCGGGGGCTTCCTGATGATGGCTCAGCCTGCTCTGTGTGCCCCTCCCCGCACCTCTGAGACTCTCTCTCTGTGCACCAGGTCAGAATGGTAGGATTGTCCTTGCTCTCCACGGCTCCACAGATGTTACTATGCATCAACAATGCAGATGTGAACAGACGTTAGCTTTGGTACGGGAGCTGTAAACACCGGAGGCTGTGAGGGCCATTCCTGCACAGAGCTACATGGTCACCGTTGCCTCCCGCACAGAAGAGCCCAAATCCTGGAAGGACAGCCCTGGGGTTACAAGAAGCTCTTTCAGGATGGGCCTCGGGAAGCACTGGAAATTTTAGTCCGCCGGCGCTTGCAAAATACCGAGTAATTAGCGCTCAGGACAAAAAGGAGGGCACCATGAGATTTGTGCTCATTTTATAAAAGAACCAATTTACATATTGAAACAATAAAATACGTCTAAGGGAGCGCTAGCCCCCTAACGTTTTCCGTGTCTTCTCTTCGCAGTTCCAGAGACCTTCACCGCCGGAGGAAGCCAGCAGAAGATACCCGCTGGCTCCTCATCAGAAATTTCAGGCTGCGCTTGGCCAGATGGAGGAGGGTGTAAAATTATTTTGCATGTTCCCGAGGTGCAGAAGCCTCGCCGAGAACGCTCAGCCTGGCGATGTGCCCATTCAAATCAGCTCAGCGTAAAACAGGAAAAAAAAAAAAAAGTGAGCTCATCCTTCCAGGTCCTGATGTAGAAATTGAAGTAGCAGGAAGGATTTGATGTTTAGTTTCCAGCTCATAAAACTAAATGCCAGTTTGTGCTCGGTGGCTGCGGGAGGAGGGACAGGGCGGGTGGGGGAGGCAGGGAGAGGTCTCTGCACAAGGGACCCGTTCTATGAGGTGCAAGGAAGACTTGCTCCCCACCGTAGGTGTCCCTGAAGCCTCCCCCACTTCCTTCCTTGTGGTGAGTTGAATTCTGTCCCCAAAAGATGGTGAAGTCCTAACCCCCAGCACCGATGAACGTGACCTTATTTTAAAATAGGGTCTTTGCAGATGATCAAGTTAGGATGAGACCATTAGAGCTGGTTCTAATCCAATGGGACTGTGTCCTTATAAAAGGGGAGGGGCTGCTGTGACAGTTCTGGGAGGTGTCAAGACCCTGTAGCCTCTATCCTCTGTCTGATCTCACAGCTACATACCGGACCCCTATCCCCTTGCCACCTCCTCCTCCGGACGTGAGCTCAGAAACAACACCAGAGTGGCCTCAGGATGAGCAAGGATAGATGCTACCAGGCCTTGGTGTCCCCAAGAACTGTCCCAGCAGCCCCTCCCTTAGAATTAGTCCTTTCTCCAGAGACCCCTGCTCTCCACAGAGCCAGTTGGATGCCCAGCAGTGGGCCCAGGCCCCTTCACAACGTCCTGCCTCTGCCTGGGCCCCACATGTGCTGGCCTGCCTGGGACCCTCATGGGTCTGGCCCTGACTTCTGGGGGCCAGTGGGTCTCAGAAGTCCCAGGCCACAGAGATTCCTTAGTGTCTTTTCTTGCTGGACTCAACCTACAGCTTGCCACTTTGCCCTAACCGGAGCCACGGGAAGGCCCTGCAGATGTTGGAGAGGGTGCAGCTTGCGGTGAGGACACACCAGCTGGGCGTGACGGCAGGGGTGCGCGGGCTGGGAGGAGTGTGTCCTGGACACGCAGAGTCAGGCCCAGCCTGGTCCCAGGCCAGAAACCAGGGCAGAGGTCAAGCCATGCTGACAGCCAGAGGTTCTTGGAGAACATCTGGTCCAGCCACCCCCTTTTCTCCACAAAACACAAGGCCGAGAGATTCGTTCGGGGTTGTTCAAAGACACAAGGGCTGCCCTGGAGCCCTGGTACCTCCACCTAGTCCAGTGCCTTTTCCACCCACCCCATTGCCCCATGAGATAGCTGCAGACTGGTCTGTAGACGGGCTCTGCCTATAATGCCAGGGGTATGTTAGTTCGGGCCATCAGGAACCAGGCACCAATACAGGGTGACCCCACCTGAAGTTGAGGGTCACCGTCAAACTATCCTGCTCCCTCTACTGTTTTTCTCACACGTTATCGCCTTCACTGACTCACACCACTGTCTGAGGACATCTGGGTTTCCAGTCCCTGCTCTGGACTGGGGACAGGGATTGTGTGGAGACTGGGACAGGGGCTCATTCTCTGCCATATGCCCTGAACCTCAGATAAGTGCCTGGCACCCAGCAAATACTCTCTGAACCTCTGATAACCAAATGAATGAATGAATGAGGGAGTGAAGCAGAGGAGGAGAGGAAGGGAGCTGAGGGTGGAAGGGTCCTCAGGGTCTTCTACCAAGCTAGGGACCCTGAAGACAATATGAGTCACCTTGAGTTGTGACCCTTCACTGCCGTGACTCGGTCCAGTCTGCTCCCCACCCATCGGGCCCTATGAGTCCGGTCCCAGCAGCAGCCTGCTGACAAGGCCAAGACCTGGGTGTGCTGCCCAGTTCCAGCTCCCCGCTCTGAGCCGTGGGTAAATGCTCTGTATTGCTTTTTAATGGTCTGGTTTACTCTCTGGCTTTGCACTTGCAGTCAGCTGGCTCGGTTGCCCGAGTGGCCACATGTCAGTCATTAGGACAGCCAGTCGCTTGTGGCTCTGGACAGTTTCCCTTTACCTGGGGTGGCCGGCAGGGGACGGCCGGCTGGGAGCACAGCAGCATTGTCTCACTTTGTTTTCTGTGACACCCCTCAGTATGTTCTTGGCTGCAAATCCAAACCAACCTCACTGGAGCCCGGGGGTCTCCCAGGTCCATGAGGGGCCCCCATGAGCGCTGTTGTGTTTGGAGCTCAGACACAGAACCGAGCAGGAGGGAAGGAAGGCTGGAGGGTGGGCTCCCGGCCCATCTGTGGGTGCCGCTCCCGTTCCACAGCCTTCCTGACCACACCGGCATCCCCCAGTGTTTTCATGGGGAAGCACAGGCTCGTGTGTCCTGAGACCCACCCTCTGCACCCTCTGGCATTGCACTGGGCCAGTGACCCCTAAACAGTGGGCCACTTGGG
The DNA here is from genome assembly GCA_004026585.1 of Noctilio leporinus. Taxonomy (NCBI): domain Eukaryota; kingdom Metazoa; phylum Chordata; class Mammalia; order Chiroptera; family Noctilionidae; genus Noctilio; species Noctilio leporinus. Next base: position 174,465 of record PVIW01001679.1, on the reverse strand, counting down.
GTGGGGGTGGGTCTTCCAAATATCACAGTCAGGAGGGAGCTGCTAAACACAGGTTCGGGGACCTTGTCCCAGGACCGTGTGGGAGTGGGGGTACTGGAGGGCTGCATTTTCCTGTACCTGGGGGAGGGAAGGATTGGTGTGTAGCAGAGCTGGGGTGCGGGGGACCAGATCGCTGATCCGTGCTCCCGGTGCAGTGGTCCTCACTCTCCTGGAGCTCCTGGTCTAGAGCAGAGGCAGACCTTGCTCTGACAGCATCGGCTGCACTTGCTTTTGCTGGCACTGTTCCGAGCCCCTGATCTTCCTAAACCACCCATGCAGCAGAGACAGCCACAATTCTCATTTATAAACAAACTAAGACAGAGGCACAGAGCAGGCAGGTGGTTTAGCCGTCACATAGCAGCCAGATTTGAAGCCAGGTATCCCAGATCCCACGTGCATATTCTGGCTGCTCTATACACTGTCTGCCCAACATGTTCTGCACAGAGCATCTCAACAGTATGGTATGAAAGACATTGAGGGGTGCGGGTTCAGATGGGATGATCAGGGAGGACTGCTTGGAGGAGGTGACACTGAAGGAGAAGGCCAGAGGGAGGAGCCCACTGGCCATGGCTGGTGAGTGACCTTTAAGTTCCTCCTCAGAGAGAGAGCACCAGACAGACCTGCAGCTCAACAGGAGGGCTGGATCCATGAAAGCTCCTTGTCTGAGCTGGAAGAGCATAGAGACACCTTGTTCATACACAGGCATCCACTGGGTTGAACCATGAAGGATGGACCTCAGGATACTACTCTGGGACAAGCCCTGGGACATGAACTGAGCTGGGGCTCCATCTTGGATGTCTCCTTCCCAAGGACAAGTTGATGATGCCCTTTATTGGACACTGGGTATAATTGGGGCTGCGCTGCATTGCCCCCCCCCCATCCCCTCACCATCAGGTTCAGGAGCTTCAGCCCACAGAACAGATGAGCTGGGGCCCCTCCCCTAGCAGCAGATCTCCCCCACCCCAAGACATCTGCATACTGAGAGGGTAGGTGGCTCTCTGGGCCACCCAAAATAAAACAAAACAGAACCAGTGCCTATTGTCCACTTCTAGCAGAATGACCAGTGTCTCTTCCTTTTGTATTTGCATGTGAGTCATTCAAATCACCCAGCCCCCAGTTTTTAAATTGTCTGAGCACCCTGGGGTGGCCACAGTGAAATGCCACAGACTAGGTGTCTTGGAATAGCAGAAATTCATTCTGTCCCAGTTCTGGAGGCCAGAGGGCGACCCCGGTGAATAGCGCTTGAATCACAGACACAGGCGCCCAGAGCCCTGCGCCAGCAGAGGCTGCCCAGCTGCAATCAACTCCCACGGTGGCTGTAATTACTCAAGCAGAATGGCGACTGTAAACAGACATTAAAAGATTCTCAATTACATGTGAATCTCCCGGGCAAAATTATATTTCCATAAACACTGAAGAAACGACTGGGAGAATTGGATCACTGGGCCCGGCCTGGAAACCAGCGTGGAGGCTGAAGCGCCTGCAGCAAGCGCCAGAATCAGGCCAGTCCTGGGAGCCCCTGGCCCGCCCACCCCCTGCAGATTCCAGGTTCATCACTGGCTGGTGGATGCTGTCTCTCAGGGGCCCGGCGTACCAGACTCACCTTCTCTCCCTAGGCTCACGCCCCCTCTTCCTGCCAACTTCCTCTCAACGTGGGTATCCTGCCTCTCCATCTGCCCACCCCTCTTCCCCTGCTCACCAGGTCACCAGCACCTCTGTCCAAACGTTGCTTCCTGCTACCCCCTATCATATGTGCATCACTTACCAGCTGTCTTTGAATGCACTTGGCCAGTCAGGCCCAGGCTTGTGGGCACATACTGTACCCATCCACGTCTGCCTAGGGGAAGCCACGGAATTAGGATGGACAGAGTCAGTGTCAGTTGCCTGACTGACGTCATGGAGAAGCCAGAGAGGACAGTGCCTCTTATCCTGCATGCTGGACACTGCCCTGTGCCATACAGTTCTTGTGAGGTCCCAGCGGAGACAGACAGTCCAGGTGAGTCATAAAACACGGCAGAAATGACTGGCCTGTCCTTGTGGGCTTCTTTCAGCCGCAGGTACCCGCCAGTGTCAGCAGGATCTGCGAAATGTGCTGGAGACCTGCCACGCACCCATTGCTGGGCCCTGCTAGGCTGGCCCTCAGGGAGGAGTAGTGTGTGGGGTGGGGTGGGGAGGGGGACCTGGGGGGCTGGGCCACAGCATTTACAGAGCATTCTGTCTATACAGCTGTGATGGGTGAGGGGCAGCCACAGAGAAAAGCTAAAGAACATGGTGCTGTAAGCACAGCTGCTCTAGTGTTGAGGCCATCAGCAAGACCAGGGACAAGGGGGGTCCATGCACATATCTGCCCAAACCTGAGACCCAGAAGGCTTTATCTTATCAGTACCCCGCTGTAAGTTTGCTCCCCCACAAATATCCAGAGACCACATTTCAATATAGAAATGCATGGCTCAGGATTCCTTTTGGTTTCAAGTGATAGGACCCCCAACCCATTTCAGAAAAGAAGGGAGTTCGTTGGTGGATTTAAAACTAGAAAGTGCGCTAGCGTCAGGAATAGCTGGATCCAGGAGCTCAAAAGACATCATGGATTTATCTCTCCTGCGTTGGCTTTGTTCTCAGGCAAAGGGACCAGGCATTCTGAGGGTTAGGGGTCCTTGGAAGTCCCAACTTGGGGGGGTCTCAGTGATTCTGCCTTCACTGTTCCAGCAAAATCCCAGGCAGGCTGCTAGTTGGACTGAGGTCACGTGCCTGTCCCAAAACTGATTTCCGTGGCTGGGAAAAGGCATTCTCCTTGGCCAGCCTTGGGCCGTGTGACTTCAGCCAGGTCATGTGATCATCCTGGGGAGGGCGAGGCTGTAAAAACAACAAAGAACCCCTGTGCTTGGTAAGAGTGGGCAAGGAGGTTTAACTGAAGGAAAGCGGAGAGAGAGGGGTTTTTGTTACCAGATGAAGAAGAACTCGAGTCTGAAGGCGAGAACCACCAGCAGAAGGCACCCATGGTGATTGCTGACATCACTCTTGGAGGGAGGCTCCTGCTTGCGGGCCCTGCCATCTCACGCCAGCAGCGTCACCTTCCTCCTCGTGCCAGGAGGTCCCCTAGCACACACGGTGCTGGGAACACAGCGGGAGCTCAATAAAGGTTCGGGTTGTGGCAGGACACAGTCGGCATTTCCTCTCGTCTTGTACCATCTCGGCTGAATTGCTCCCTCCCGTGGGGTGGGATCGGGGATGGAGTCTGTGTATGTGAGACAGACAGATGGACCGGGAGGTGTGCACAAGTGTGGGGTCTACCCTGAAAAGGCCATAGGGCCATTTGCACCCCCACCCTCACCAAGGAAATGTGGTGTCTTTGGGGGGGGTGTCTGACCACAGTGTGACCCCCCCAGGTATGCAAGTTATCCATAACCAGCTCCCTCTCCCTGTTTCCATCAGCGGCAGGTCAAGACCCACATGAGTTTGACGCTAATGGAAAATCTGCCTTGTGACTCATGGAGTGGCCTGAGTGAGCAGGCGTGTGACAGTGAGGGTGGCCAGGCTGAGCTGCCTCTCCACGGGAAGAACTCATGCTCTGGGGTACCAGGCCCACAAGGTCAGTCAGCCTTTGGGCTCCAGACCTGTGGCTCCCCCTTAAAGACTGGAGCAGGCATCCCCCCTACTCCAGCTGCCAGCTTAAAGGGGGGCAGCCATCAGCTGGCCCGGGCTCAGCTGGGTGGGAACAATTCCACAATTTCGGGCATTTGGAAATGGAGCAGCTGCTGGGTCAGGCTGGGGGCCTAGCCGCTCACCCCCACCTCAGAACCCCTGTTCTCTGAACCCAGCCTTGTCAGACCAGCTGCTCATTAAACCTGACAAGCAGGAAGCAGAATAAAAACCTGCTTTTGTAGCCAGCACTTCAAACGGAAACCTTCTCAAGCCGTCCAAGTCAGGGCTTTCCTCTCTGTGGATCTGCCTGTGTGGGTCCGGGGGCCTGAGTGGGGCTGGGGATAGAAGCGCGTTCCAAGCGTTCATTCACTTAGCAAATGTTTGCAAGCACCTCCTGTGGGCCGGGCCTGGGCTGGCACGGCATCTGCCTCCTCCTCCTCATCGTCTGTCAGTGAGCAAAACAGACAAGCCCCTGTCTGTGAGCTTGTGCCCGAGTGTGGGAAGCTAGAAGAGCCGCAGGCAGAGAATAAAGAAGTGAATTACTGGATTAGGAGGCGCCAAGTGCGACAAGAAAGCGGGGCAGGCTGGAGGGGGCTGCCTGGAGCAGGTGTTCACACTTTGGCTTTCCCCCTTCCAGGTGAGGCATCCCGGCTGTGAGCAGAGTGGGAACCTCTCCCACATGTTTATAAGCTCCCTTGGCTGCCACATGGAGGGTAGGTGGCGGCAATAGTGGCAGGGAAACCACGGGGAGCCTACTGCATGATCGGCCAGATGGTGAAAGGGGCAGAGTCCAGATGTGTGTAGAGCCAATCGGGTTTCCCAGAATGAGGAAAACCAGGATTCCATCTGAACAACTGGAAGGACAAGGGCTGCTGTAGCAGTGGAGGTGGGGACAACTGTCACCCGGTCTACCAGATGTCCAAGTTAAGGAAGTAGGTCTACCAGATGTGCAAGTTGAGGAAGACGGTCTACCAGTTATCCAGGTTGAGGAAGCGGGTCTAGTGATCGGAAGTCCAGGGTAAGACATCGAGTGGGAGAGGCGTATCCAGGAGTCATAGAGACAGTTGACTGTTATGAAAATATCTTTAATTCTGAGACCTATGCCAAAGTCTAAGAATATTTACCCAGCACCTGCATTATGTCCCCTGGAGAACCGCTCTACAGGGTCAGGATGTGGGGCTGTTTTGAGAGCTCCTGAGGGGGTGAACTAGCCCTTAAGTGGGGGACAGTGTGTGTCCCCCAATGCCTTCTACAGGCTGGGCTATGGCCCTCCAAGCCCCTCCAAGAGTCTCACCCACCATTTGGGGGCAGGGTCTGCTGTCCCCAAATACACTGCTCCTGTGTATGAGGTCCTGTAATGCAGCAAGAAATGACAAGGTGGGGTTTCAATGAGGGCTGCACCTAGACCTCAGGGTGGCAAAAAGAAGGCGCTGAGTGTGTGTGTGTGTGTGTGCATGGCTCTGAATATGCTGTAAGAGTATGTGAGTGTGCTGTGTATATGTGCATATGAGTATGATATACATGTGTGCGAGTATTACAGGGGTGTGGGTACATGTAAGTCTGGTTTAAAAAGTGAGCTCATGCAGAAAGAATCTGGGGTCAGAAGGGGATCTGCCATGTACATTTGGAATGTGTGCTGAGGCCCTCAGAGGGGAGGAAATGCCCGCTGTAGCCGGGGGTGGACATGGACACAACCAGGAGCCGGCACGCTGCTCCCTGGGACTTATATTCCCCTCCCCCCACATTTGGCAGAGAAGATACTCCTTGACCAGGAGTTGGGTGGAAAGGAAAATCTGAGAAGGGTGGAGGGCAAGAAGTGGAAGTAAACATCTCTGGGTGGGTGGGCAGGCACCAGGACAGGACAGGGCAGGAGGGACCCTGGGGGAGGGCAATACCCCCATTCCAGAGGCCACTTCCTGTGAGCAGCCTGGTAGGGCTTTGGGAAATAAGTAACCCAAATGAGCAGGGGTCAGCTATGGGCACTGACCACAGGAAGTGTGACCTGTGCTTAGTGGTTCAGCGAAGGACAAGAATGCATTGCTGGCCAGCGGGAACAGTGGTTAGTTGGTGGGTTCAGGGATGCCAGGACTGTCTATGCCAGAGGTAATTTCCCATGGTCAGGTGGCCCTCTCAGTCCACAGGCAGCCAGCCTGGACACGGGTGGGGACAATGGTGGATGATATGTACAGTGTTTCAGCAGGAAAATTTGGAGTTTAGAATGCTGACCTGAAAGCAGACAGCAAAATGCCACCAGATAGTTCCAGAAAAAAGCTTACCTATTCTCCAGCGCGGGGAACATCGTCACACCACTATACCACCACAAACACCATCACCACCATCATCATCATCACCCCCATCACCACCATCACCACCATCACCACCATCACCATCACCACCTCTCTCATCACCATCATCACCATCATCATCACCATCACCACCATTACCTCCATCATCACCATCACCATCGCCACCATCACCATCACCACCTCCATCATCACCATTACCACCTCCATCATCACCATCACCACCATCACCACCTCCATCGTCACCATCACCACCACCACCTCCATCATCACCACCACCACCTCCATCATCACCACCACCACCTCCATCATCACCATCACCACCACCATCATCATCACCCCCATCACTACCATCACCATCACCACCTCCATCATCACCATCATCACTACCATCACCACCATCACCATCACCACCATCATCATCACCCCCATCACCCCCATCACCATCACCACCTCCATCATCACCATCACCACCATAACCACCACCACCATCACCATCACCATCTCCATCATCACCATCATCATCACCCCCATCACTACCATTGTTACCACCTCCATCATCACCATCACCATCACCATCACCATCACCACCTCCATCATCACCATCATCATCACCACCATCACTACCATTGTTATCACCTCCATCATCACCAGCACCACTACTATCACCACCATCATTATCACCATCTAGTCGTTCCTATTTGGGGTGTGGGTAGTAAGTAGACATTTCTATTCGCCCCCCACATTTCCTCCATCACTCTCTCACCCGCCTCCACTGCTCCAGGCAGCTGCCCACCAGGTGGGTGACTTGGCCCACCTGCTCCCTCACTTCCAGTGTGGGCTCAGCCAATCAGAGGTGGCGGCAGGTTTGGCATGAAGGGCGACAACAGAGGCACTGTTCTCCTTCACCAGCCTCGTTCCACTGCATTCCCACAGCGGCCTGTCCCTCCAAGTCACAGGTCCCACCAGGTGGCCATTCCTGGGTTTGTAACACACTGTCGACCAACAATTCTATAGCAAAAGCTAACGCCAGTGTAAGCACAAACAAACTCATATCAGCCAGCAACGCTTGGCCTTGAAAACATGAGTCTTTCCGTGACTAGTTAATAACGTGTTAACAACTTCCCACCCCCGCCCGTTCAGCCAGGGGTCATGGCTCCTGCTGTCACAAGTCCTTCGCTGATGCCTGATGCCTGCCACAGCAGCTCTGCTTGTTTCCCTCACCCCTGAAAATGCTCTTTTCATTAACAAATCTCCACCACCACCCACCCTGTGAGTGAGCCATCTGCTTCCTGCCTGGCTCTGAGGGATGTCATGTCAGCCTGCAACGTGGTGGGCACGGCGCTTGCACACGTCCAGGGACTCCTGGCTGCGCCTGCCCAGGAAGCCACACCATGGCTTTCTGTGCAGCCTGTGCCTCAGCGTCCAGGCTGAGCTCAGGAAAGTGGCCTGCCCCTCAGGGCTCCTCTTTCTGCTGGAGCGGCCCCTCCCCAGCTTCCTCTCCTGTCCCCTGCCCAGCCCAGTTTGTCTTTACAAAGCAGCTCCATGGTCTCTGGCCCCTTCACCTCCCAGAGTCCCTATTCCTGTTCTAGAGCCTCTGCTCCGACCTCAGGGCCCTGGGCCCTGCTGCCAGCTGGTCATGACCTTCCTTCCCAAGATAAGTGCTCTCTGTGCAGGGCCACTGAGCCCGGTCCTCAGTCTCTTCCACCCTGGAACTCTGGACAAGAGCCCAGAGGAGGGTGGCCAGGCCATCCAGAGGGTCTTGTGAGCAGGACAGGTCATTGTCACAGCAGCGTTCTGGGTCCAGCTCTTTCAGTCCCCCGGCTCTTGAAAGGGCTGCATTGCCAGGGCAGGCTGGAGATGGGCTCCACTGGAGCCCACTGGAACAAAATGGAAGTTCCTGGAGCAGAGCCCACTGCGGGGCAGGGGCTGGCCCAGGGTTGGAACTCTGTTTCATTTCCCCTGGGCTCCGGGCCTCTTCCTGGGCCTGGAGGCCTCCTTCCCTCCTAGATCTGAGCCTCAGTGTGACTGCATCCTGCATCATTATTACTTGTCCCAGGGCTCCTACGAACATGTCTCCCTCCCTCTTCTTCTTTCCTTGATGGCAGTGGTAGGAATAGCCATCGCACCGCTGTACCTTCTGGCCACCAGGCCTATAAGTTTCACTGAGGGGGACTCACCCTTTCCTCAAGCTCACCTTTCATCACAGAAGCCATGAACTATATCCCTAGAGGTCAAGGAGAGTTCCCCACAAGAAAGCCACCATTTCTCTGACATCTCACGTGTTCATGAAAAATAATTAGTTCCCATCTTGCATTCTCCTCCACACCAACTGAGGCTCCACAGTGGATGTTTCCAGCTTGTGTCCCTGCTTGCCCCTCCCAGAGCCTTCAGATCCCAGTACCCTACTATCGGATGCTGGTGATGGCTCATGGCACTGACTGTTGCGGTGACTAAATGACAGTGCACTCGCCCTGCCAGCAGGCAGTGGAGCCAGACTCAGAGCTTGGTCTTGGCCAGCGTAGGAAAGGGTGGGGGCCCGGCCGCCCAAACAAAGGCCTGTTTACTAGAGCAGGAGGATGCCAGCAGCAGGTCTGCCAGGGCCCGTGAGATCCACCCATGGACTCACAATGGACAGCCTGTGTCTCAGCCCATCTGATCCTCCCAGGGCCACCCTAGGCCTGGCACCACGGACAGGTGAGTAAAGGGGAGAAGGCTCAGTGAGGAGTCTCTGTGTCCTTGGCAAGGCTAGACACACATGCATGGTCCTTAGAGGTCAGCCAAGATGGCGTGGTCAGAATAGTGGCTTCAAAGCTGTCCACATTCTAACTCTGGAAACTGAATGTGTCACCTTCACAGCAAAAGGGGGAATTCAGGTTGCCAAGCCCCTGCCCCTAAAATGAGAAGCATTTCTAGCTTCTCTGGCTGGGGCCATGGTGCTCAAGGGCCCCTCAACTGGCGAAGAGTAGTTCAATGCCAGAAGCAACCAAAGAAAAATTTGTCTGCCCTTTGCTGCTTTGGATGGAGGAAGGGGCCATAAGCCAAGGAGTGCAGGTGACTCCAGAAGTCGGGGAAGTCAGAGAACAGATGCTCCCCCAGAGCCTTCAGAAGGAACCAGTCTGCCCACACCTTGGCTTTAGCACAGTGAGAACTTTGTAAGACCTCTGACCCCAGAGACTGCAAAATAAATCAATGTGTGGGAAGTCACCGAGTTTGTGGTCGCTTGTTACCACAGCCCCAGGAACTCCTGCACTGAACCATGAGACACGTGGGAGTCTTGACCCTCATGATGTGTGGTCAGGAGGCAGTTGCAGCCTGGCTGAGTCTGGGACTCTCCACATGAATCTCGAGGCCAATAATACCCGCCGTGAAGGACTAGGACAATGAAGCAAGACAACACACACAGGGTCTTCAGCACAGCTACTATGCATAGTAAGGGTTAGTCCCTTCCTCTCGGGGGCATGTGCCCAGGTTTATCTATTCATGCTTGTTGCTGGGGCCAAGGAGGTAGGGGAGGCCTGTGGGGTGGGCAGTGGCAGGTGGGCTGCTGGCCTGGGGACAGGAGGAGGGGACAGGATGGGGAGCCGGGGGAAGGGAGCCATGTCCCTCCGGAGATGACCAAAGGCGTGCACATATGGCTCAGTCCAGGGCTTCCCACTGTTGCAACCCACATGCGCTACGGGTGGATCCCATCTGGCTCCAGCCTGAACATAGACACAAACTAGCCGGACCACCTGGCAAGAAGCTCCAGAGTCCAGCAGTCTCTCCTGGTCACCAGGACACCCTGCAAAGACAAGCATTTTCTGTGAGGCCAGCGTGTGGATGAGTTTGGGGAAGCATGTGCAGGATGGATGGGAGGGTGCTCGGACCTAGGGCTGAGACAGACCAGTAAGGATGGGGCTGCCCAGTTTCTTAACCCAAGAACCTGCTGCTGGTGCTAAAAAACTGTGGCTCTGACCTGAAGGCCCCTCCTGAGGTTCCTGAACAGAAGGGGAGCACTGACTTCCCTGGACAGGACTGGGGCTCTGACTCGGGGCTCTCAGCTGGGGGGTCTCTCAGGGAGCCTTAGAGCTCAGCCAGCAGCGGGCAGAGGCGCAGAACCACACACCATGGGAACTGCCCAGGCCTGTGGCCCCACGTGTCCCAGATCCACAGAAGTGAGGTGCTTCTACCCATAGAGACCCACAAGCCAGGCAAGCACAGAGCATGCTGGGGTGCCCTAGGGCTGCCCAGCGCTTTCCCGAGTGACAAACCGGGAGCCTAGACCACAGCCAGGGAGTCCAGCTCACACTCACCACCCCCCACCAGCATCAAAAACATGGTGTGTGCATTTGGGACCCTGGGGGTGGAGGGCTTCCCCCTCTCCACAGTTCAGGCACCCCCTCCCTACCCCTGGCTGAGGTCCAGGCCCCAGAGGTGGACCCTCCTGCCCCCTCAGGACAACCCCCTGCCTCCTTTCTGGTCTCCGGTCACTGTTTTTCCCCTCCTGCCTTTCCCAGGGGCACCTCGGGGCTGGAAGCTTAGCTCACAGATCAGATGCCCTTTCCACCTCCTCTCAGCCAGGTCACCTCCGCCCTCCCTGGAGGCCTCAGCCATGAGTCACCGTCTGCTCCGGGGTCAGGCAGAAGCAGCCTTGCGTGTTCAGACTTTGGCAGCTGTGCCTTCAAGAAGTGGGGCACCGACCCAGCAGGTGGCCTGCAGCGGAGTCCCAGGAAAAGGGAGTCTGCCCTGTCCCCTGGCCCTGCCCCTGCTCCAAGTCTCCAGGCTGCTGCCCTCACGTGGCTGGCCAACTCGAAGTCTTGCTCAGCCAGCCTCACTGGCAGGGGCAGGTCATGGTGGCAGTGCATCATCTGTGAAGAGGCCCTGTCATCCTGATGTGTGACTCTGACCCCAGTGGCTCAGAAGTCATGCTCCAGCCCTATGTCTTTGTTGGCCAGGAAGAGTGAGGACAGCTGCTGGCCCTTAGCAAGCCAGACTGTTGTGAGGTGGGCCTGCCAGAGATCACAGGGCAAATGGTGGGCCACAGAACGGGGACAGGGGTGCCTCCTGAAGCCACCACACATGAGCACTTGTAGGGGAGGCAGCTGACGCTCCCCTCCTGTCCCTTTGCAAGCTGAACTTGGCCTATGCCGGCCCTCATCCTCTGGCCTGTTTCCTAACCTGGTCCTTGAGGTGCCCAGCTGGACCAATTAGATGAGCCCATATTTAAGATGGGCGACAGTTTTTCTGCTGACCCGTGTAGTAGGCTAAATGGCGGCTCCCAACACAGATGTCAACCCAGGCCCGTGGATGTGAAACAAGGGCCTTTGCAGATGTGACCAAGGGCAGGATGGAGGTGAGGTCATCCATGGATCAGGGCGGGACCCAAACCCACTGCGGAGGGAAGCCTCAGACACACAGGAGAAGGTCACGTAGAGACTGGGGCAGACGTTGGGTGATTCATCTACCAGCCACGGGCCACCAAGGGCCTCTGGCCTCCACCAGAGTCCAGGAGACAGGCCCAGGCCCCAGCCTGCCCTGGAGCCTTGAAAGGAACCAACCCTGCAGACACCTTGATTTGGGACTTTTGTCCTCCAGCACTGCGAGAGAATGGGGTTGCTGTGGTTTCACCCATCCAGGCTGGGTCATTCGTTAGAGCCACCCCAGGAAATGGTACATGCAGGATGCCAGGGCCACGCTGATGACTCCACTCAGAGTCCCGACAACCAGTGGCAGAACACGGGTTGGGTGCAGGGGCTGCAGAAGGAAGGCCCTCAGACCTCCAGCCTCACAACACACGGTGAGGAGAAAGCACAGCTTCCCACCCCTAAACCAGAGCTCAGCCTGGGACTCGACTGACCACCTCGGGGACAGAGCGCACAGGCCACCGTGTGCCAGGGAGCAGGTGGCAAGGGTCCCGGGGGCCTGCTGCTTAGAGCAAAAGGCTCTCAAGGTCGGTAAACTGAGGCACCACCGGCGCACAGGCTGTCGGGCTGAGGAGCAGAGGGAACGTACAGACAGGGCAGAGGGAGGTGGGGTCAGGCTGTCAAGGGTGGTCCCTGCTGGGTGGAGTTGGGGGCATCTTGGAGCATGGCTGGGCTGGGTGGCAGGAGGACACTGCGACTTGCTTCAGCTCAGCACGGGTCGAGGGGAGTTGGGGGAACGTGTTCTCAGAAGGATAAAGTGTCCAGTCCTGGAGGTGACTCACAATTGTTCCTGGCCCCAGTGGGAGGGGTGAGGGAGGAAAGAAGGGCCCGGAGGGTCACAGTGGGAGGTATAGCGGCAGGGACCACACAAGTGGCTGTAAACCTGGCTCCCACCACCCAGGAAAAATGCTCAGCCCGCAGCCGGGCCTCCAGGGAACGTGAAAAAAAAAGGACACCAAGGAGCAAGCACGTTTCTGTGCACTCCCAGCAGCCTCGGTTTTCCTCATGAGGGTCCTCTGAGGGTCCTTTCATCTCGGTGAAATTGCAGGTTTGCCCTCGTGGCTAGGGCCCCACCAAGTCCCTCAATTAGCTGGAGTCCTCCGGTGGCCGCAGGATGCCAGCTGCTGCCCCAGCATCCTGGGCCCCCCGCGGGGAGAGATTGCTTCCCCTCCCCCTCCGGCCTGACCTTGGATATTTGCACCACGGAAACTGCTTCCAGAAACCCATTGCCTGAGCTGTCCAGCTCGCAGGGAGATGCGGCAGGGATCAGCAGGCACCACTTAGTGAACGTGCTGAGGCCTCTCCCGGGGGACCCGCCCCCCCAAGCTGTGCCCCAGAGCTGTGATGTCATTGCTGCTCCACGAGGCCGCTGGGCGCCTGGCACCAGGCCCCTCCTGGCCAGCTCAGCACTGACGCAAATCAAAGGCTTCCAGCTCTGCGAGCAGCTGCCACCGCTTGGGGCCTGAGAGCCACGGTGGGGAGGCGGCTGGCCTGGCATTGAAGATAATCAGCTGTTCTTTAAAGGGTGGCCAGCGTGGCATGTGGGGCTCCAAGGACAGCCAACCACTCTTGCAGCTCCTGGCAAAGTCAGCCACCCCATGGAGCCCCAAGTTCTGCCTGCCAGGCCATCACCAGCCCCGTCTCCCCATCCAGCGGTGTCTAGGATCTTTGGCTACTTGTCTAGGGTCTGGCTACTTGCCAGAGTGGCACTAGAGGGAGGAAGTCCGGCCAGGTGGACCCAGCCCAGAGAGGACAGGGCCGGGCCCGGGGCCAGGGCCGCGCCGTGTCCAACAGGGTTGAATTGGGTCCTGTGTCCGCTGGGTCTCCTTGCACCCCGAGCTTAGCAGCCCCCCAGAGCAGCTGCCTGGCCTCCCCTGGCCTCTCAGGGCCGTGAGGTCTCATCTTTCAGCATATTCTCATCCATGACACACATCGGGTGCTCCTTGGAGGAATGTGGGGGGCTAGGCACGGTGATCACAAGGACCCAGAGTATCCTTCCAGGTGCCTCCATGAGAGCCATCAGGGGAACCTGAGGGGCCCTGCGAAAGGCCACCCCAGCCCCACAGGCTCCTCTGCCAGTCTGCCAGTGAGTTCTGTCCGCATACTCACATGTGAGTATGCACACATGCATGCACACAAACACGCAAGTGCAATCACGCAAGCATATGAATGTGCACACACAGCATGCATACACATGTATGCACATGTGTGTGCACATGTAATGCACATCGCTCATATGCACACAAATGTGTGCAAACACATGCATGTGCACACACTCACATGCCCAGTGGGTGCAGCCATTGGGCATTTTCAGATTAGCACTTGCTGGAATCAACAGGGCACTTTTTAGGGTTCACCACTTGCTGCGCAACACGGGGGCCCTCTTTTCCCCCCCCCGCCCCACACGTGCTGCGCAGTCCAGACCATGGCTCACCGGGTGAAGAGCAGGGTGCCCAGGGCTGAGGGGTAGGTGAGGCAGCTGCTCAGGGTTAGGTGGCAGGTCCTGGTGGACAGGACGGGACAGCAGCTGAGGAGGAGGATGCCTCCGCAGCCCTGGGCCACTCTGCACAGGGACAGTCGAGGTGCGGGCCCAGAGCTGGCAGGGCCGCGCTGCTGGGACATCGAGCAGTGGGTGGATGGCAGTTGGGGTTAGGGAGGAGAACAAGCAGCCAGGCAGGGTTCCAGCTGGGGTGCTTGGGAGACCCCACTCTGGCAGGTGCTGGTCCGAGTGTGAGTCGAGGCCCCCGGGCAGGAACTCCTGCTCTGCAGTCAGCAGGTCCCCATACTTCCCAGGCAGCCTCTGTCCTCGGGCCTCACTACACAGTGGCCCACCTGGGTGGGGGCACCTGGGGCTCCGTACCTCACTTCCCCTTTCTTCTTCCTGCTCTCTGGGCTGAAGCTGGCTTTTGTTTTGTTTTGTTTTAATAACCTAAACAACTGGCCGGTTCAGCCTGTGGGCCAACAGCCAATGGTCACCCTCCCCGTGGGGCTGGGTTGGTGGCCGTCACGTGCAAGCGGGCCTGGGGCTGGGTGGAAGAAAGCTTGCGAAGTTGCCCCAGAGGCGGAAGGACCCCAAGTCCAGCTTTCAGGTGTTTGTTGAGCAACCCACTCCCACCGTCCATGCAGACGAGGCCTGGCCGCCCATCCTTGAGCCCGATGGGGTGGGAAGCTCCTTCCCTCCGAGCAGGGCCCGGCGCAGACACCAGTTGCTGTTTTCCTGCCCACCCCCTGGGAACCTCGGTGGTAGTGCCCGAAGTCAGTATTCCCACACGTTCCAGCCTGCCCTTCAGTTTATGAGACGTAAATATTTGCTCTCCATTAAGAAAATAATCATAAGTTATCCTTTAAGTGGAGCGTACACACCAGTGCCCTTCAAAAGCAAACGCTGCTCTTCCTAAATGCGGGAAGGAGGACGCCTGGCTGTGTGGCTCCTGAGAGCGAAACCAGTGCCCCCAACCCTCTGTCTCCACGTGTCTGAACGTTCTGGAAGCCAGGGCACGGGGGGGGGGGGGGGGGGGGGGGGGGGAGGGATTGATTACAGGAGCCACTGGCCTGGGACTGAGGTGGGAGGAGGTGGTCCCCCTCACTTCTCTCTCAGGTGGTCACCCATCCCGGCCTTGGACTGAGTGGGTTGGGGAGACAGTGGAGTGGGACACGCACAGAGACAGTTCCACGTGGGCCTGTGAGGGGCAGGGAGTGGGCAGCCACTGCCTCGGGGACCCTCAGGAGGTCATTAGTCCCCAGGCATGCCAAAGGACAGGATGTCCATAACCCCAAACTCCCCAGGCAGATGGCTCAGGGGGCGGACATCTACAGCAGACAAGTAGGAGCAGCACTATCATGGTTTCAGGGGGGCTGAGCCTGGCCGTGCTAGAGGGCACCGAGCCAGGCTGTGATCCTACCACCCCCAGCCCAGCCCCTCCCACTAGGGAGCCCCTGCACCCCCCCCCCCCACACACTATGGCTGGGGCCATGGGCATACCCATCTCTCAAGGATGCAGCTGGGAAGGCAGGGCTGGGCCTGACCCAACAAATCTCATGACCCCAGATACCCCAGACTTCATTCAGTGTCCCCCACATACAAGTGACCATCAAAGAAGCAGACTTTTCTGCCCTTACCCTTGGGTGCCAAGCTGCTCACATTCCCATCAGCCAGAACTCTCCTTAGAGAAGAGGCGGAGGTCTTACTTTCCTCTCTGTGAAGAAGGCAGGCGCGTTTAACTAATTTTGGACTCCTTTCTTCCTGAGAGCTTGGTGGAGTCCCTGTTCGGGGCTGACTCAGGGGAGATGGTCACAGGATAACCAGCTCCCGCCCTGCCCAGGCTGGCAGCCCACGTGGCCGCTGGCGGTGAGGGGCTATGAAGGCAAGAGAAATCCAGGGTTCAGCGAGAAGAGGCTTCAAGGTGAGCAGGGCCACCAGCTCCTTCGGATTTTGTTTTCAGCATCCCCCCAAATCCTGAAGCCCTGTATCTTGAGCTCCTCCTGTACTCCTTGGAGAGCCAGCCACATGGAGAACCTGGGGCCCAGAAGAGCTCATTGTGATTCAGGTCCTTGGAGCTCAGGGTTGTCACCGGTGCCCTGAGGGGTCAGGGACCAGGGTCACGTAGAGGAAGAAAAGCAAACCCAGGCTTGCCCTGCCGCTCCACAGACGTGGCCCTCATCCCTGGGAGAGCGAGGACATACCAGGGGCTACACTGTAAAACTGGCCCCCTATGGGGTCACCTCCTCAGAGCTGTCTCAGCAGGCAGACGCACGCCAGCCCTTGGACCGCCTTGTCTCCTGCTCGTGGTTGGGGCCGGCCCCGACTTTCCGCTCACACCCGCAACCCTCACTTTGCTGCGGCTGTGATCCTCGGCCCTGATCTGCCCTCTACCCCTGCCGAGGGTGCTGCAGCCACCTTGGCCACCGGCAGCTGCATCAGGAGGCCCAAGCTGGCAGCAGGTCGCCACGTCTCCAAGGCCCAGGGCGTCATCAGAGTCAGAGATTGTGATTTGGGCTGAAATCCCTAAGCACTCCAGGGTAGGAAACTGGTTTAACTCTTAGCATTTTCCTGGCTGATGGCATAGCCCGGCCTGCTGGGAGCCATCAGTTGATCTGACAGGGACCTGAAACATCTAATGGCAGGAACAAGTGGGCAGAGACACGAATAGAAGAAGATCCATGTTTTTAGATGAAAGCAACCGTTCTCTAAGGCAGAGTTTTTGTTTTCTCATTGTCTCTAAAGAGAATCAGGGGCAAAGGCTTGAGGGGGACGGCCGCTGGGCACCTTCAGGGTGAGATGGGTCAGCCGGCAAGGCCTGGACACTGCAGCCTGGTCTGACGTCCACTGACTGGGGCCCAGGGACTGTGGGGGTTCCCAGGAGGCTAAAGCCCCCACCCCGCCCACCTGGGCACCCTGGGTTATGGGGCTTGAGGTCAGGGCTCTCATGGGACTTGGTGGCCATGAAGGCAGACGCGGTATGCAAATTCAGGAGGGCTGAGGGAGCCACCTCCCTGCTCCTCTCAGGGAAGCCTAGGCTGCGGGGGCAAGTCCCCCGGCCTACGTGGCGCAGCTGACACGCCATCACTTGGGAATGTGAGCCGTGCGGCCCCGCCAGGCTGTGTGCACGCAAGCATGGAACATGTCCCTACGGACCCAGCCAGAGGCTGGGCCCAGGTGGGAACTTGGAGCTGTTCCTGAGAGTTGTCAAGCGCAGACCTGGAGGCTTAGCTCCTCCACACCCCGGCTTGCCCGGAATATTCTGAAATATTCCACAAGTCAAATTGGAAGTGGCGGTGGCAGCAGCTGGGCCTGCATTCCATGAGGGCTGCCTGCCTGCCCCCAACCCCTCAAGGGAGCTCAGGGCCAAGGGGGGCGTGCAGGCCCCTGCTTTCTTTTTGGATTCAACTTCAAAATCATGTGGTATCTCAGTTTTTATGACATAGATGACTACGTATTTGTGCATAGTCAAATGATTAGCAAAAAATGTGTTTTGCCATCATTTCTAAGCAAGGTGCCATACATGATGATTTTAAATACCTGAAGAAATGTTAATAAGGGTTTGAGTTCTCTGGTCTTTGAACCACCTCTGGAAGGCCACAGCTGAACCAAGGTCTGTCTGTTCTGGACGCAGTGGGTACCTGCGTCACCCCGGGACATGACCCCAGAGTGACTGTCTTCACCCCAAACTCACTCCTCTGTTCTTCCCTTCTTCCCCTCCCTTCTCTCTTCTTCCCCTAAATTTCTCTCCCCTCTCTTTTGCTCTCACTGTCTGTCCCTCCCCGCTTCCTGTCCTGCACACACTCACATACCCACTCTCTTTTCCGGACAGAGCCAACAGTGACAGGTCCTCCTTGCCGCCACCCCGTTACAGGTGGTTACGCAGGTAAGCACTCTGACATCACCCCCAACCAGCATCTGTGCCCACCATGGAGGTGGCAGGCTATGGATCCCATTGAACCAGGATTGTCCAAGTCCTTGGGGCCACGGGACAGACAGGCACTGCAGCACCCCAGCCACACTCAGAGGCAGAGCACAGAGACGTGGGAGGCCTCGGTAGCTCAGGGCTCTTCAGGGAGAATCAGACCATTGAAAGTAGATGACCAACCATTCCTGTTTGTCTGGGATGGAAGGGACATAGGACTTTTACCACTGAAATCATGAAAATGCCAGGCAAACCAGGATGCCTGGTCACTCAAGCCAGGAACGGCACCCTAGGACTACCACAGGAGGTGGCTCTTTTGTGTGGCATTCTGATAAAGGAGCTTGGGCTCTGAGGTCCTGGGGACAGCAGGAGAGCCACCTGACGGGCACCTCTGGCTCCAGCATTGGCTGATCCTGCCATTCTTGGGAGTGAGTCTTGGATCAGAGCCCAGGCTAAGCAACCTCACTGGATGTTGAATGAGGATCTCAGAACAGAGTGGCCAACTCGGCGTAAGTGATGGGAGCTGAGGATGGTGTGGCACAGAGACAGGCGGGAGGAGGATGCAGGTGTTCTGGCCGGTGGAGGCTCAGGCGGCCTCAGGGCCTCTAACAGAGCCAATGGGCAGGGTAACAAGACAGATGTGGCTGCCACCCTGCACTGCAGCATGTGCCCACTACCTCCCTGCTCCCTGCCCCATTCCCACCCTCGTGGGCCACGCTTCCTAGGGGCCAGGGGCTACAAACCGTCTTCCCAGGGGCTGGTGCCCACGCCATTCAGTCAGCCCTGCCCATGGAAGGCCAGCGAGAATATGGCAGCTTCAAGATGGCATCATTGGCCACTGGGACCTGGTCCCTGCACTGCTCAAGGTGGCCCCTTGTCAGCACACTCAGAGTCGATGGGAGTTCAGTTCTAACAGCCATCTGCACAGGCTCAGGGGGCCAAGAGCAGCCCCTGGTCCCTGGGGGCATCTTTCCTGCCTCTCCCTCCTCCACGCCCCATAAACTTCATTCTCTCTTCCAAGCAGTCAGGGAGCCAGTTCCTGGTGCCCAAGGCCTTGTGTTGGAACACCTGTACCAGCTAGTTTTCCCAATGGGACCCGGACTATCCAGCGTACCACACTGAAGGCAGCCACAAGCCACTCAGTGAAGGAGCGCCCAGGCCATGGGGAGCCAGGTGGTCGTACCCATGTGCTCCTGGCCTCTTCCTCCTGCAGACACAGAGGTGAACCCAACACACCTGCATCACTACCATGGTGATGCAGTTCCTCATGGCCACACGTGCAGTGACATAAGGCCAGCTCCCAGACACAACCCAAATGCCCAAGATTGTTATGAACCACTTTTCAGTGGAGAAGGAGATCTGACCCGAGATGTGACCACGAAGTGCAGGAGAGCACGTTGCATGCCACCAGCTCTAAATAAAGGCGGTAAGACAATGATGCATGAGCCTGTTTGTGTGGGACTTCCTCCCCAATTGCCACTCTAGTCTGGAAATGAAAGGAAGGGAGACCTCACCCTGTGGCACTTGGGGACTTTAAAGTGTACGCCACTCCACAAAACAGGCACGAAAATGGGTTATTTGTTCAAAAATGAAATTTGAGTAAAATGACTTTAGAAAAGACCCTGCCCGTTTGAGGCCAGCAGCCCCTGGGAGCCCATGGCTGGGAGACACGGAGTGTCAGGACGGCAGACCCTGTAAACCCAGGAGCTGGGTCCCGGGCCTCCGGAGCTCCCCAAGCCCCATGGTCCATGGCCTTATCACTTGTTCAGGGTGAGGGTGAGGGTGAGGGTGAGGGAGGCTGTCCCTATCCCGGAGGCCCCAGAAAGTTCTCCAGGGTCCTGGCGAGCGTGCCTGCTCATTTGGCTGTAATGAGTAGGTGCCGCCAGGATCGGATGTGTCTAATGACAGGCCGGCGGGGCTGCCCTGTGGAGCCGACCCACTTCAAAGCCACGCAGCGGCAGCAGGGACGCTGGTGATCCAGCTCACCCTGCATGTTTATGCCGCCAGCCCGCCAGCCAGAGGAGCCCGACAGGAGCCCTTGGCGCGGCGTGAAGGAAACGCTGATGTCCCACCCCCTACAGGGACAGGCCGCGCAGCAGCCAGGAGGCTGACCTGCCCGGGTCCCCCTGGTCAGCAGGGCGAGGATGAGCTCCGGGGCCTGAGCTGACCTGGCAGCAGAGGAGCTGAAAGACCGGCTCTGTGGGCTCCAGGGTGAGGTTCACGACCCAAGACTGACCACTGTGCCTTAAAGGAATATGACATTTTATATTTTCTATTTCCAAACGACTTGAGTCTTGACAGCGGCTTACCTGCTGGAATCTGGCTCTGACGTTTCTTCGCTGAAAGCCTTGGCTGAGGGGAGGGAGGGGAGCCCTGCTAACATCCGCCTCTGTGGTCGCCGACCACGTGCTCTCTGCTTAAAGGCTCTGTGTTCCTTCCCATCAGCTCTGGGCCCACCACCCGGAGGCCAGCACAGTGGCGCGGGAAGACCCTTCTTTCTAGGCCCTTTCTGACACCGGTCAAGTGGCCTCTTCCACTAGGGACCGACAGATTTACAGCCGACTCTGGGTTCCTGCACTGACTGTGCCCTAGTCCCTAGGCACATACTGCGAAGGGCCAGCCTGGGCTGGTGTCTTTACCAACTGCATTAGAGTCTTGAAATCTTCCATCTATAGCTCTACAGTACAAGGCTCTGAGGAAACAAACTCTCAGCATACCTTAGACTGCACTTGACTTTTTTTATTTTAAAATAATTTAATTTTATTGTTGTTGGATTACATCCATCCCCTTTTTCCTCCCCTCTGTCCCCTTTCCCACCCACCCACTCTCCCCCAAAGTTGATCCCACTTGCCCATGTCCATGGCTCTTCCATGCTAGTTCCTTGACTAAACTGCTCCCCTTCTTTGCCTCCTCCTCCCCCTCCCCTCTGCCCACTGAAGGTCTATTCATTGTATTCATGTATCTGGTTCTGTTTTGCTTAATCTTTTTTGTTTTGCTCGTTATTGTCCTGTAATGGGTGAGATCATACGGTATTTGTCTTTCACTGACTGGCTTATTTCACTAAGCATAATACTCTCCAGTTCCATCCAGATTGTTGCAAAGGGTAAGAGTTCCTTCTTTCTGCTGTGTAGTATTCCATGTGTATATGTACCAAAGTTCTTTGATCCAATCGTCCACTGAGGGACACTTAGGCTGTTTCTAGACTGCACTTTAAACACAGGGGCATCTGTGTGGTGCCCTGGCTGGTGGCTCAGTAGATAGGCACTGGCCTGCAAACCCAAAGGTTGCTGGTTCGATTCCCAGCCAGGGCACATCACCCTGGCAGGTTCAAGCCAGGTCTCCAGCCAGGCCCTTAGCTGGAGGCAGGTGAAAGGCAACCATACATTGATGTCTCTCTCCCTTTCTAAAAACAATAATAATAATAACTAAACACAGAGAACAAATGCAGCAAATTTAGAATGCTGAAGTTCATGTTCTAGCAGTGTGATCAGCTGTAGTTGGCTTTCCAGGCCCAAATAATAAAATGGCCGCTCTGGGCTTCTTTCTCACACAAATAGGAGTCTATCTGCCAAGTGAGAGAGTTGCAACACTATTTCCTATTAATGAAACAAACATGCAAGACAATTGGTTAATGTAAAAAATAACCCAGTTAGAAAGGAATTAGTGAGGCGATGTCAGCAAGATGGCAGACAAGGAAGCCTCAATTTTATCCTGTCCCTCCTCAAAAAAAAAACCCAAAACAGAAACAATAAATAAACAACTATTGAAGAAAAGAACTCTGGGTGAGGTCCAGAGTATAATAAAATAGAGAAATGACAGAAACCCACATCAGCATAAAAACCAAGGGTGGCCGCATAGAAGAGCGTAACAAGCATTGTACTTTGCCCCCACCCTGCCTGGCACATTTCAGCACTAAGAGGGGTTTCCTTGGCATGACCTCCTCCTGTGAGGGAAAGGAAGAGCAGAAGACCCCAGCAGCCCACAGTTTATTCCTAAGGATCCCCACCATCTTCACTACTGCTGAACCCTACTGACAGCTGCCACCTACCTGCCACCTACCCCTCAGCCTCAAAGAACAACCATGATACCTCGCCACCCGCCTGGGCCTGTCACCACCATGTACCTCTCACAGCTGTGCACACACCCTTTGCCATGCCTCAGGCTCAGGGGTGGCTGTCCCTACGTGTGCACCCACACGCTGAACCCAGCCCAGAGAGAGTTCCCCTGGGCCACAGTCTACCCTGTGGGTAAAAGAAGAGCAGAAGGATCCCAGCTGCCTTCACCACTGATGACCTCAACAGCCCTTGCTGCTATCATGAGCACCTGCACCTCGACATTGACCCCACCTGACGTGGTTCCATGGGTATCACCTGGAGAGGCCACAGCTCACATCACAGATTAGTGGGGGGAAAGGAAAGCTTTCTCTCTAAGATCTGGTGCAAGGCTAGGATGGCTGTTCCTGTCACTTCTTTTCAACTTAGTACTGGAAGTCCTCGCCAGAGCAATTAGATAAGAAATAAAAGCCCTGGCTGGTAGCACAGTAGATAAGGCGCCGGCCTGAGAACCCAAAGGTCGCAGGTTCGATTCCCCAGCCAGGGCACATAACAAGGTTGCAAACCAGGTCTCCAGTCAGGTCTGTGGCTGGAGGCAGGTGAAATGCAACCATACATTGATGTCTCTCTCCCTCTCTGCCTCTCTCCCTTCCCCTCTTTCTAAAACTAATGAAATAAAAAAGAAAAGAAAAGAAAAAGCATCCATATTAAAAAGGCATAAGTAAAACTGTGTTTATTTACAATATTTACATGTATGTAGAAACCCCTAAGGACTCAGCAACAACAACAGCAAAACTGTTGGAACTACTAAATAAAATAGCAGGACACAAGGTCAACAAACCAACCACATTTTTATACACAATGAACCATCCAAAAGGGACATGAAGGCAACAAATAGCAATAAAAAGAATGAAATATTTAGGAATAAATTTATCCAAAGAGGTGAAATATTGGTACACTGAAAATTCTGAAACATTGGTGAAGAAAATTTAAGAAGACAAAGGTAAATAGAAAGACGTACTTTGATCATGGATTGGAAGAATTAATATTGCTAAAATGCCCATTCTTCCCTCAAGTGATCTACAAATTCAATGTGATCCTTATCAAAATGCCAACAGCATTCTTCACAGAAATATAAAAAAAACAATTCTAAAGTTCTTATGGGACCACAAAAGATCCTGTATAGTCAAAGCAATCTTGAGCAAAGAGAACATCATGCTGGAGGCATCACACTTTCTGATTTCAACATGTATTAACAACCTATCATAATCAAGAGTCTAATACTAGCATAAAAACAGGCATATACAAGTAACTAGCATGGAAGAACTATGGACATGGACAATAAGTGGGATTGACTTTGGGGGGGAGTGGGTGGGTGGGGAAGAGGACAGAGGGGAGTAAAAAGAGGATGGATATAATACAACAACATTAAAAAAAAAAAAAAGGCATATAGACCAATGGAACAAAAAAAAAGAGCTCATGAATAAATCCAGGCATATGTGGTCAGCTGATCTTCAATGGGCGGGGGGAGGTCAAGAACACAAAGTGGGGAAGGAACAGTCTCTATAATAAATGGTGTTCAGAAAGTTGAATATCCGCATGCAGAAGAATGACATTGAATCCTTGTCTCACAGCATCTACAAAAATCAACACAAATGGATTAAAGACAAACTCAGGACCTGAAACTGTAAAACTAATAAAACGAAACACAGGAAAAGAGCATCTTAACAATGGTCTAAGTAATGATTTTTTTGAAGGTGGCACTAAAAATACAGGCAATAAAAAGTAAAAACAAACAAATGGATTACACGAAACTAAAAACATTCTGCACAGCAAAGGAAACAATCAACAGAGCTAAAAAGGGAACCCAGGGAATAGAAGAAGTATCTGTAAGCCAATTTTATCTGGTAAAAGGTAAATATCCAACATATTTAAGGAACTCATACAACTAAATAGCAAAAAGTAAATAAATAAATAACCAGATTTTAAAAGGATCTAAGTAAACATTTCTCCAAAGAAAACATACAAATGGCCAGCAGGTAATGAAAAAATGCTCAAGTTCATTAGTTATTAGGGAAATGCAAATTGAAACCATTATGAGGTATCACTGTACACTTGTTAGAGTGGCTATGATCAGAAAGACAGAAGACAAGTGTTGATGAGGATGTGAAAAAAAGAACAAGAATCCTTCTGTTGGAAGGAGTGTAAATTTTTACAGCCATTATGGAAAACAGCATGGAGAGTTCACAAAAATTTCAACTCGACCTACTTTATGATTGCGTAATCCTAAATCTGGGTATACATCTAAAGGAAATAAAATCAGATTTCAAAGAACTACCTGCATTTCTGTATTCATTGGAACATTATTCACAAAGGTCAAAATATGGAAACAACCTACGTGTCCATTGAAGAATGAATGTATAAAGACATGGTATATATATTTTTTTTAATAAAAAGGAAATGCTTCAGTTTGTGACAACATGGTTGAATCTTGAGGATATGCTAATCATGAGGACATGCTAAATAAGCCACATGCAGAAAGACAAGTATCGCACTATCTCATTTCTACGTGGAATCTAAAATATCAGAACTTACAGAAATAGAAAGTAAAACCATGGTTACTGGGTGGTGGAGGGGAGGGAAATTTGGGCAGATGTGGGCCAGAGGGGACAAAATTGCACTTATGTAAGATGAGTAAGTTCTGGAGAAGTCATGTATAACAACATGATTCTAGTCAGCAATTTCGCATATTTGAAATTTGCTAAGAGGGTAGATTTTAAGTGAAGGAAGGAAGGAGGCAAACCTTACTTGATTATGATATTGGAGGTGACAGATATATTAATTAGCTTACTTGACAATGTATATGTAAGAGGTCCGCCCAGGACAAGTCCAGCCATTGTCAATATAACGAAAACAGTTTGCGCAACATCCATGTGACCTGGCAGCCAGGGGGAGTGGACTGGAATGCGCACGTGTGAACAATGACGACTTCACTGTACTCGTCAGTGGGGGTGGCGGGAACCATCGAGTGAGCATGTGCACTGCGCGGCCGTCACACTCAACATGACAAAGTGGAGCGATAAATATCAAATTTTGCGTTAAGCTTGAACATTCCTCCAGGGAAACTATTGAGATGACCCAGAAGGCTTTTAGGGGGGAAGCAATGAGTGCAGTGCAAATAAAAGTGGGGCACAAACGCTTCAAAGAGGGTGGCGAATCCGCTGAAACTGATCCCTGCTCTGGAAGGCCTGCAACAAGCAGGACACCCAAGAATGTTGAATGGGTATGGGCTGCACTCAACAAAGATCGGCCCCTGACAGTGAGAACGGGAAGCTGACCGGGGGATCCCCAAAATGGCTGTGTCCAAGACTTGGACGCAGAATCTTGGCTTGAAATGCGGCGTGGCAAAACTCGTTTCGCGGCTCCTGCTACCCAGGGGAGAAGGAACATCACGCTGCAGGGGCTCGTGACTTATTCAAGCTGCTACCAACGAACCAGATTTCCTCCAGAAGGCCATAAACGGAGCCGAGTCGTGGGTCTACAGCTACGATCCAGAAAGGAAGGCCCGGTCCTCCCAACAACAGTTGTTTGTTTCTCCACGCACAGAGGTGCCGCCAAGTCGCAGCAGGATCGAGGTCGTGTTAACCGTGTTTTTAACTGGGACGGTGTGGTCCGTCACGAGTACGCCCCTCTCGGCCAAGCAGTGAGCAAGGAACATCGCCTCAAGGTTCTTCATTGGTTGGCAGGTGCAGTACAGCAAAAACAACCACACCCGTGGGCAGCTGGTGACGGGCAGCTTCCTCACAACGACGCGCCTGCTCATGCACCACGTCTCATGCTGAGCTTTTTGGTGAAACATCAAATCCCCCAGGTGACTCAGTCCCCCAACAGCCCAGATTTGGCGCCCTGCCGCTTCTGGCCCTTCCCCAAAACTAAAATCGCCTTTAAAAGGGAAGAGATTTCAGATTCAGGGAAATACAACAGGGCAGCTGATGGCAATCGGGAGAACTGTGTGAGGTCCCCAAGGTGCCTACTCTGAAGGGGACTGGGGCATCCTGTCCTATGTATAACGTTTCTTGTATCTTCTTTAATAAATGGCTCTATTTTTTTCATAGTACATAGCTGGATACTTTCTGGACAGACCTGTATTTCAAATCATCAAATTGTACGCTTTAAATGTGTAATTTTAAAAAATATTTTATTTATTATTTTTAGAGAGTGGGGAAGGGAGAGAGGTAGAGAGAGACAGAGACAGAAATCAATGGATGGTTGCCTTTTTCACCTGCCTCCAGCTATGGACCTGGCTGGAGACCTGGCTTGCAACCTCATTATGTGCCCTGGCTGGGGAATCGAACCTGCAACTTTTGGGTTCGCAGGCCGGCACCTTATCCACTGAGCCACCAGCCAGGGCCTTAAAATGTGTAATTTTAATGGTCAAATATTCCCTCATGATGAGAAAATAAATTGAGCACTGGCTTGGTCTGATACCCAGAGCTGGACCCTCACTTAACACCCCCTGCTGTTTCTGAACAAGAGACGCTCCTAAAGGACACAAAGATCAAAATGTGGCAGGACCAGAGTCCACAAACTATCCCGTCTTCTTGGGGGTGGTTCCTGGGGCGGGGGCGGGGGGTGCCAGCACGGTCTCTATCCAAGAGAGAACAGGCCCTGTTGTGAGGAAAGGGCTGCAAGTCCCTAACTGAGAATAGGCTCTCTAACACCCAGAGGCATTGATTGTTTCCATCCGGTGGGTCAGAGAGAGGAGGGGGACCTTGATGCTCTGCGTCACCTCAGCCTGTATGCAGCACTGACGTCTTCCACCCCAGGCAGGGAGGGTTCCTTGAAAGCACTTGCGTCCTTCCGCGGGGCCTCTGGTGGCAGGCACGCGGAGCTGGGCTTCACAGATGGAAAAGTGGAGAGGTTAATTAAGTCACTTGTCGTCAGAAGTGGAGTCAGCGTTGGGCCTGGGAGGACCTGGGGACCCACTCCTTTGTCCTCAGCTGAGTCTGGACGCAGCTGAAGCTTCCCACCCCCACAGGGCAGCTCCAGAGCCAGCTGGAGGGAGACGCCGGATCAAATCTGCTGAGCGATTTGTCTCCGTTCTTGTAATTTATAATTACTTTGTTCCTCCGCGTTTACAGGAATAAGAAATGGTGCCTATCGACCACATTAAGTGCAAATTATTTATATTGTTAAGTGGCCCCAATTATTATTTGAGAACATCTTACACAGCAGTTAACAAAGGGACACTGTGGAGCAGTTTCTGAACAAAGCCACATTTTAAAATGTTCCAAAGGATGAGTGACGAACGCCCAGTGCTGGGGTTCATGTCCCTCTTCCAGACTGGCAGCCCCCCCGTCCTCCGGGGGTGACAGCAGCTGGTAGACAGGTTCCCCACGAGGCCCCTCGGAGCCGATGGCAGACCTATCCCTCCCCATACCTGTATCTCAGACTTCCAGCCTCCAGGTTGTGAGAACCTAAACGTTTGCTGTATAATCCCCCACATCAGTGGCATTTTGTCACAGCCACCAGAGCTCTCTAACGCAGGGCAAAGGGGGAGAGACCAGACAGGAAATGGCTAAGCTAAAATCTGGGCTGGAGACAGCTTCAACCTGGCCCCACGGGGCTCTGAGTAAGTGCGAGCTGAACTGTGGAAGGACCCCCTTCCAGAGACGTGGCAGGAGTGAGCCCCACAGCAGGTCACAGCTTGTCATGGGGGCCAGGCCTGGCAAAAGGGGTCTGGGAGGGCCTCCACAGCCCCCATGCCTCACCTGGGGACTCTCCAACTGGTACCAACCACCCTGGCTCAGTGGGGACCTAACTAGCCACTGCCCCTGAGCAGAGTGATGTTGGCATCTGGATATTAGGGCCCAGAGTGGCAGACTGGCCATCGAGGGAAGCCGAGACCCTGCTCAAGGCTGGGATTTCTCCCGATCCCCATGTCCTCCGGTTGTGGCCTGAGCTCAGCTCTGAACTCACGGTGTCTCCTTCAGCGGCTGTCTTGTCTCAGAGAGACTGGCATTAGAAAGAGCTTTAGAATCATTTCTTAGGAAATGAAATAGATTTCAGTTCACAAATGTGCCAGTAGTACTGCCGTGAAGAAGGGCGCTGGAACCTAGCCACAGCGCTCCCAAGTCCCCCAAAGTGTGTTGCACGCCCAGCTGTGCCCTGTTCTCCAAAGGCTTCCTGTCACTCGCCACTGGCAGGGGTCCACTCACCCCCATCCATTCCCAGCAGAGGCCATATCCGGGGACCCTGCAAAAATGAACCATTGCTGGGGCGCCGGTGTCCAACAGTGTGGGATTATTTTCTTGCAGTTTTATCCTTGGGATCTGAACCGGCCTTTGGGTGACCACGTGCTTTCCTTGGGCTGCTACTTAAAGCTACGGAAGGAAAGAAAAGACCCTCACAGGCCACGTGGGGGGTAGCCCAGCGGCCCAGCTCACCCGCTCTGGTGCGCACGCAAGCACATGGACACCCGCAAGCTCTTGGCATGTACGAGACAGGCAGGCCATTGTTGAAAATGAGGGTCAAGTCCCACTGGGAGCTGTGTGGGCCTGAGGTGTGAAACACGGGGGCCACCTGAAACCTAGAGACAGCATTGGCTCTGCCCAAGGGACTGCCGCCATCTTCAGGGACACTGATGCTGTGAAGGCTTGCTGGGCCCTCTGCGCCCCGCTTTTCTCCTAAGATGGGACACACGCTCTGCTGTGACCATTAAGTAAGGCCTCTCCTTGGCCTGTGTGGGGAGCCCTCAGTGACTCCAGCGGTCCGTCCCCTGCTGTCCTCCACATCAGAAGCTCAAGCACAGGACACGCGAATCCTTTTGGCCCCGGGTCCCCAGACCCACTATGAAGCACGACCCTGTTTTTTTTATTTTATTGTTGTCGTATTACATCCATCCCCTTTTTGCTCTCCTTGAAGCACGACTCTTACTCACCAGGGCCCCAGGCATGCAGGGCAGGAGCTCAGTGCACCCAAATGTTGATAGTGACCGCAATGGTGACAAGGACATGGTCTCTCTCCGGCTGTCCTGTGATGAGGGTCTTGGTACGGCCAAAACCAGCGGGGAAGGCTGTTTGCACTTAGGCTTCCTCTCCGTGGCTCTGGTTACTTGCCGGCAGGAGCAGCATTGCACACCCAGCACTTGGACCGGGCCCCCCAGTTTACACACCACTGAGACTTCCAGGCAGACTCATGGACCCTGCCCCCATCCTACAGAGACGGGGACAGAGCTCACAAATGACTTGCCCAACGTGACCTCAGATCTCTCATTCCCCTGACGTGCTCCTGGGTTCATGCCCTGCAGACTGTCATCGTGGGTCTCGACTGCCCTGGCTCACCTGTACCTTTCGCAGAGCACACGGCAGAGTGGCAGGGAAGTTCAGGACACTCCAAGACCTGAGCATTTTACAACAGGAACACTTATCACCCTTGACTTCCAGTGTGCAGGACAGAAAGAGAGTCATTTCTGTTTAAATTAGGACAAAAGCAGAAATGGCACCACAGCCACCGGGATAGACGTATACCTGCATCCAGGGCCTGGGCCGCCCAGGTCACCTCTGTCCTGCAGAGACGGAGAGTGTGTCTGCCTGTAGTGACCCCCTGTGTGTAAGCCAGCGAGCGCACAGCACATGGATAGTGCCCCGAAGGCAGCCCGGCTGCCCAGCTCAGTCACTGACATTCCAAACCTTGCAGAATGTTGTTGGTCGAGGCGGTTTGGGGTGTAGCCCTGCCCTCAGCACGGCACTGTGGGGGGGGGGTCTGGCCTTCCTGAGTTCTCTAGTCCATGTTCAGGATAGCAGGTCCCCCAGTGGGGATTCCAGGGTGGACACTGAGCCCACAGTGCAGGCCGGTTCCCTGCAGCATCTTTTAAGGCCTAGGATCGGTCTTGTGTGCATTTAGGTCACCGTAGACACACGGGGTGGGATAAGTAGGTTTACAGTTGTAATACAAATAGATAATACAAGAATAAACTCCGCATCTTGCACTCGCAGCTATAAACCTACTATTGCCTAGCCCTGTATAAATAAGTTTCAGCCAAGAATAGGTGGAGGTGGAGGGGGGCCGGGTCAGAGAAGATTATAGCACCGGCCCTCAGCCTGTGCTGATTCACTTGGCATCTATGAAAGGTCACAAACCCAGCCTGCCAGACAGCCAGCTCCCTCAGGCAGAGGACAGACTGCTGTCCCTCTTGCACTCTGGCCGCGGTGAGCAGAGGAGTCCTTGGTTGGCTGCTCCCCAACTTCCCGGTCTGAGACAACCCCTCTTTGTCTTCCTCGGTGGGGTGGGGGTGGGGGTTGTCCCTGTCACCTGAGACCCTGTGGTGGGTGAGCAGGTACTGCCCATCCCAGCTGCTTAATTTAGGCGCATGTGGGACCCTGAATCATGCCTCAGAGGGGTCAGCTTGTTTTCCACCAGAAAAAGGTGGACTTCTCTCCCGTGTGCTTTCTCATGACCCGTCTTCCCCCTTCCCGAGTCACATTTCACGATGAGTCTGTTGTCTGCCGTCACACGGAGCGTCATACTCCCCGTTTCACAGGTCAGCTGCTCCGTGGGCCTCCACCAGCATCACATGCCGACTGCCTGGCCTGCCTTCAGGGGGTGGGGGTGCGGGGGCAGGGGCAGTGACCCCACCTCCCTCCTTGCAGGCAGGAAACACCCACGGGGAGCAGAGCCCAGGCTGCTGCTTCCTTCTGGAGCAGGGTCCGTAAGGAAATGGATCACTCCCCCCACCCCCCCACTGGCCACAAGGGCGCTGGGCTTTGGGCCAGCACCCACGCTGCCTTTGGGAGCTCCCGGAGACAGAAGGATTCATTCATGCGCTGGATGGGTTCCTGAAACCGTCTCAGTGCGCTCAGGGAAGGGACTGTCGGTCGGTCTTCTGGCAAACTAAGGATGTTCTTTTCTGGGGGAAAAAGTCCGAGGAAAGTGCATAATCTCTTCCTCTTTCCTTGATTAGGAAGATGGGTTTTTGCATGTCAGCCTTTTCCTGTGAGGAGGCCACTTCCCCGTGGCATTGTGTTTGTGGTGGAGGAGGGCTGGGTGGCCACCAGAGGGTAAGGGGGGCCCGGACCTGGCTAATCGGAGGGCTGCATGGCAAGCAGCTGCTGCACCCGCCAGGCCAGCTGGTCTCCCTCATCACCCTGAGCACCCCGGGTGGGGAGGGCCTTCCCTTAGGGTCCGTCTTTGCCACTGTTTTCTAAAATCACGTTCTGGGTCACAGGCCTCTTGACCCGCAGTCCTGTGTGACTTCCCTCTGTTTTTGAACCTCATTTCTGTCAATTCTGTCTTCTACTCATTCAAGACGCAGGCTCAGGGAATGAGGCTCAGGCCTCCCTGCCAGCTCCTTTGTTTCTGGAAGCTACAGGACCAGGAGTGAGTGCAGCCGTAAAATGACCCACTTTCCTGCCCCACCATCCTCCCACATCTGGGTGACAGAGAGACCAGGAGGCCAACTCAGGCCAGTTGGCCTGACATACCCGTCCCTGTGACCAGCCCGGCCTGACATACCCGTCCCTGTGACCAGCGGGAAAGGATGCCTGGGAAGTAAGCAGCCACCCACACGGGCATGCAGGTGGACAGAGACACAGTGTGCTCCAAAGCCTGGGGGCTTCTTGGATCAAAGACCAGCCACCCACGTGCTGAGGGCTGTAGACACTCTAGGGGGTGTGGCTGGGAGATCTCTCGCTGCGCTTCACCCTTCAGTGCTGGGCCCAGGGAGGGACAGAGGGCCCAGCACCCTTCAGCAGAGGACACCTATGCCCGAAGGACAACTCCCCCCACTGAGAACATGCCCCTCAGAGGGCCTGCCTTTACCCTCCCTTTCTCCCCTCCGCCCATCTCTGTTGCCACCAGGCTGGCTGCCCTGCAGAGAGCACAGTAAGATGGGGGTGCTGGGCTCTAGCTCCTTCCCTGTGGGAGGACTGGGTATCTTGGCCCGAGTCCAGCAGCCTTGGCCATGCGGTAGCTCTGGCCAATGAAACGGGCGCAGGGACGGAGCCCCAACCTGAGCAGAAGCCTCACAGCCATCACCAGGCTCCCGCAGGCTCTGTCCTCTCAGCCACAGGGAGGTAGCCTCAGTCAGGGGGCTGCACCTTTATCCAGGTCCTGGAACAAAGGGTCATAACTGACCCACCAAAACAGGCAACGTGGGTAAGGAAGGAGTGCATCCAGCGTCAAAGTATAGTGCAGTCTGTAGCGTGGCCGTATCCTGTGCTGGGTTCCAGCCTCCTACCACCCCAGTTTCCCTTTGGGAGTCATCCCCAGCTCCCTGTCAAGGGAGACCAGGCGGTGTCTCCCCTAGCCCGCCACCACCAGGTTCCAGGCCATGTCACCTGGCCCTGGACAAGCAGAGCCACAGAGTCAGCTGTGAAGTCTTCTGGAAATGCCGGGAGAAAGGTGTTCCCTTTGCCTAGGGCCGGAATGGACAGACACCCCCCCTCCCCCGTTAAGCCTCTGAGAAGGAAAGACCTGGGAGGAAAGGGCTGGAACCCCGGTGGGCAGCTGCCTGGTGGAAGCCAGCGTTCCTTTCTCAGTACAGGGCCAGATGTTTTACTCATTACTTCGTTCAGGGTTCAGTGGCAACGTGTGGTCTCTGTCACGTACCCTTCTTTGTTTGGCAGTTTTACGGCCTTTTGAGATTGTTCAAATACTGTCGGCCGGACACAGGCTGTGCTCCCCGACGTGGGGCCCCTGTCTCTGTGGGCCCGAAAGGCCTGCTGGTCAGGTCAGGAAGGTAGGACTGCTGAAGACACCTGAGGACAGTGACAGTGACGCTGCGACTGTAGCCCAGAGAGACCTCAAAACAGATGCACATCAGGCTCTGAGCTTTGCCCAGCCAGCAGTCAAGGCCCCGTTCCCAGCTCCTGGCCAGAAGAGGCAGCTGGAAGAAATGAGTGTCCTGTGTCACACAGGCCCACCCCACCCCTGGGCACAACCAGCAGCTTGCTCAAGGCACTGGGCTTCGGAGCTCAGCAGTCTGAGGAAACCCTGAAAGGTCACCTGGGGGCTGTGGGGCACCTGGCAGAGTCCTCTCTGCACTGTGAATAATTCACAAGAATGGAGAACTTTCCAGGCCTGGCGCCAGCTCCTCCACTAACCCAGACACTAGACCTGAAGGCCAAGTAACAGCCAAGGAGGAGGGGGAAGGGGAGAGGGGACAGGGCGGAGAGTGTCCAGAGGAGGACACCAAGGGTCAAGGTGGCCCCGGGTCTGATCTGTCCTGGAGGTGGGCTAAATGTGCTGCCAGTGGGTCCCCATGGCAACTGGCCAAGAGGTGACCAATGAAAGGTGGGCATGCCAAGACTGCTCTGGCCCCCCATGGGTAGGAGGGTCCTTTGCCTATCGCATGTAGCTAGTTAGCATCCAACCGAGGCCAGAACCCAGCTCAGTGGGGTCCAGAATTGGGCACCGCCTTCGTTCAGGGGAGTAAGAGGTTTCTCTGGGAGTTGTGGGGTGCCATCGAAAGACATCAGACCCCTGCCTCCGTGTCAGCCAGGCACAGCCCAGGGTGGCCCCTCTCAGATGCCTTCCAAAGGCCCTTGTTCTTTGTCTTTGGTTTTGCCTGTTTTCGAAGGCTTTCATTTACTGTCAGATTAACTGCTTCATTTAAAAGTGAACGTCTAAATTATGGCAACAGTGAAGAGGTCAGGAAGGGGTTGCCAGACACTCAGGGGAGGTGACAGGATGACCAGGAGAAGCACAGAGGATGTTGAGAGCAGTCAAACTACTCTGTGTGATAATACAGTGATGGACACATGTCATATACGTTTGTCTAAATCCATAGAACATACAACCCCATGAGTGACCCTAAAGCAAACTGGACTCAGGGTGACAATGGTGATGCCAGTGTTGGTTCATTAATTGTAACGGATGTACCCTCTATAGGGGTGTCAATACTGGGGGAGGCTGTGCATGTGTGAGGTTAGGGAGGTAAATGGGAACCCTCTGTACTTTGGGCTCAATTTTGCTGGAAACCTAAAAGTGCTCTAAAAATTAAAGTCTAGTTTTGTTATTGAAGCTTCCGGCAAGATGGAGACGTAGGAAGACACGCTGCATCTCCTTCCACAGCAAAGAAGGAATTCATCTACCTCAAATCTAGAGACAACCAGAAGTTCCAGAAAATCAAGCTGCATGGAAGTCCCACAAACAAAGCTATAAAGAAGAAATATTCATCTAGACAGATAGGAGAGGTGGAGCCGGGACCAAGAGGACCAGTGGTGGTAGGACGGCAGCTGTCACTGGTTGGTGGAAAGGGCAGACACACATAAAAAAAGTAGGGACACCTGGGGAGCGCTCCCGGCACCAGACCAGACCACGCAGCTCCCAGTTCTAGCGCCAGGGAAGATAAGGCCTCATTGCTTCTGACTGTGAAAACCAGTGGGGTTGGGACGGAGAGAGAAACTGCCAGTTTCTTAGCAGAGACCATTTGTTTGGAGGCCCCCATGGTCCTAGAACATCCGCAGACCTACCCACTCTGGGAACCACGGCCAGGACAACAGTTAGAGAGGCTCCAGTGCCGTACGGGAAGCCATAGAAGTTCATGGAAAAGCGATGAGTGCTGAGCAAGCAGCACTGTTCCCTCTCAGAGCCCTCCCCACGCACAGCGCCACAACCGGATGAAACGGGTCTCCTGTACAGATAAATCCTGAGGCTCCACCCCTTACAACATACCAGGTGCGATCGCTCTACCTAAAACACAGAGGCAAACACAGGAGCCTGTCACGTTGAGGAGACAGAGAAGTACAACCCAAAAGAGGGCACAGATCAAGTTCCAGTGGGAGAACTAAGTGACAAGGAGACAGCCAACCCATCAGATATAGAGTTCAAAACACTGGTGATAATGATGCTCACAGGCTTGACAGATATGTTTGAGTATGGCAAATGCATAAGGAAAGAAGTGAAGGCTAGTTTAAGTAAATTGAAGGAAAATCCACATGAAACTAATGGTGAAGGGAAGGAAACTGGGTTTCAAATCAATGATTTGGAGCATCAGGAACAAATAAACAATCAACCAGTACAGTAGGAGGAAACAAGAATTGAAAAATAAATGAGGAGAGGCTTAGAAACCTCTGGGACAACTTTAAATGGGCTAATATCTGAATCACAGGGTTGCCAGAAGGAGAAGAGGAAGATCAGGAAATTGAAAATTTATTTGAAAAAATAATGAAGGAAAACTTCCCTAATTTGGCAAAAGAAATAAACATGCAAGTCCAGGAAGCACAGGATATCCCAAACAAGCTAGACCCAAAGAGGAACACACCAAGACACATCATAATTAAAATGCCAAATGTTAAATAAAGATAAAGAGAGAATCTTAAAAGCAGCAAGAGAAGAGCATTACCTACAAAGGGGTTCCCATAAGACTATCAATCAGCTGATTTCCCAAAAGAAACTTTGCAGGCAAGAAGGGACTGGCAAGAAGTATTCAAAGTGATGAAAATCAAGGACCTACAATGAAGATTACCCTATCTAGCTATCATTTCAAATGGAAGGGCAGGAGTTCATCATCACTAAGCCATTACTATAGGAAGTGCTAAAGGGACTTATTTAAGAAAATATCAAAACTATGAACATTAAAATGACAACAAACTCACAAGTATCAATAATGGAACCTAAAAATAAAACAAACAAAAAAACCCAAACAAACAACTAGAATAGGATCAGAATCATAGGTATGGGGATCATTGGGAGGGTTATCAACTGGGAGAGGGAAGGGGGAGAAATGTGGAAATAGTGCAGGGATTAGGAAGTATAATCGGTGGATACAAAATAGACAAGGGGAATCTAAGGATAATATAAGAAAGAATGAGACCAGGGAACTTAGTATATGTACAACTCATGGACATGAACTAAGTTGGGTGATTGCAGAAGAGAAGTGGGTGCTGGGCTGAGGGGAGCAAAGGGAAAAGAAATTGGGACAACTGTAACAGGATAATCAATAACATATACTTAAAAATAAAGTATCTTTTTAAAAAGCATATGCCTGAAAGTCCTTCACAATGTATTTCCCCCTAAAAATTCAAAATTTATGTGTATTAATAAGATACCGTGTGTTTATTTGAATTTTAAATCTTTGCAAACATCCCTCTGGTGACTGCATGATCTGTTCTCCAAACATGACGCATTTAAGAAATACATCACTTTCTTCTTTTTTATTTCTTAAAATGAATTTATTTTCCAATTACAGTTGACATACAATATTAGATTCGCTTCTGGTGTACAGCATCGTGATTAGACATTTATACAACTTGGGCAGTGGATCATCCCGATAAGCCTAGTACCCACCTGACACCCTATGCGATTATGACGATATTATTGACTAGATTCCCTCGGCTATACTTTATATCTCTGTGGCTTTTTTTTATATCTGGCAACTTGTACTTTCTAATCCCTTCTCCTTTTCACCCATCCCCCCAGCCTAGGTCTGAAACTGTGGTGACACCCAGGGTTCTGGGAGGGCAGAGAGTGCACCCAGCTCTAGTTCTCAGGGAGACGTGCAGCAGCCTGCTGGGGCAGGTGCCCCCGATCCTGGCGCTGTGGTGGGGTGCGCTTTAGTGACAGCCACTAGGGCATGTGTGCGTGAAACTGGGACTCTGCGTCTGTCCACAGCATCGGGGCCCCCGAGC
Source organism: Noctilio leporinus (assembly GCA_004026585.1). Lineage (NCBI taxonomy): Eukaryota > Metazoa > Chordata > Mammalia > Chiroptera > Noctilionidae > Noctilio > Noctilio leporinus. The sequence goes on along the minus strand of PVIW01001679.1, from coordinate 137,990 downwards.
TCAGGGAGGGGAGGGCTCTCAGCCCACCCTAATGGCTCAGGGTTGGCACCCCAAAGGGCACACACAGGAACCCTGACAGTCCTTGTGACCCACTTGAGGTTTCTGAGGAGCAGCTCAAAGGAATATGCTCTTCCTTGCAGGAAATAAATTCATAATTAGTTTTTTCCTCCCTCGTCACACCGGGATCCTGAGGGCTTGGTACAGCTCAATTTATAGTTGATCCAGGGTGCCCTGGGTGTGCACATGTATGTGTGGGGGTGAGAGAGCCTCCTCCTCAGGGGGTGAGCCGTCCTTGCTGCAAACCCGTGCGTAGGGCCGCTGTAGACAGAGGGGAAAGAGTCACCCGTGTTGCCTCAGCAGGAGGAATGTCATCCTAGAAGCTTGCAGCATAATCCCACAATGGGCTTTCATGATCAGCGAAGGTTGGCAATTCATTCGCCCCTGTGCTCTGCGTATCTGACCTGCTTCCAATACACCGTTCATGTTGACACACCGAAATGTGGCTCAGTGAGACATGCGCACCGAACAGGCGGGGACATGCTCCTGTGTGGCGGACAGCTAGGGACAAAGCTTCTAAACCAGATGGGCGTCCTGACCCTGGGGGCTCCAGGGGCCATGGCCAGGCTGCGGGGGAGGGCCGGGGAACGCTGAAGAGCAGGGCTGTGGGGCTGCTGTGATGGGCCCCAGACCCCTGATGGGAGCACCCAGCCTGGACCGCAGGCTTTTCCTGCCTCAGAAGCTGCAGCTGCCCCAACACTGCCTGGCGATGGCTGGCCCAGGAGGAACACAGTGGTCACTCTGTGTCTCAGCGCTGTCCCCAGGATCCTGGTCTGGCTGGGTCAGGCCTGCTATGCGCACGGGTTGTGACTGGGCTTCCACTGGGCCCTCCAGGTGCTGGGGCCGGGCTGACAGAGGAGCAAAGCTCATCACCGCCTTCCCTGGGGCAGGGGTTTCTGTCTCTGTCCCAGGGGCTGAGCCGACCCAGGCTGGTTGTCCTCGTGGGGTCCTGGTCAGCAGTGTGTGTCACGGTCACTCCAGGACATGTACAGACACGTACATGTACAGGGCGTGTACAGACACGGCCCCCGGCCAGTTCCAAGGAACTCGCTAAATCAAGAGCAATCATATTTTGGGGCAATAGTTGTAAAAATCAAAAGCGCACAATTTATGAGGAATAAGATCCTAAACTTTTAAACAAAGACGGGTTCCAACCCTGTCCCAGGGGGCCCGGCATCCGGGCTGGTGCTGCCTCCCCGGTTTCCCTGGCAACAGCCCAGGAGCAGATACTAGTGGGGGGATCCCTGCCAGAAAGCGCTGGCGTTCAGGGCTTCCTACGGAGGGAACACCCCTCCAGGTGAGGAACGGAAGTCCCTCTTCCTGGAACTTCCCAGAATCCGCTGTCAGATCACAGGAAGGGGGCCTCAGCCCCTCTCTCCCTGGGGACCCGGAAGAGGCTCAGTGGGCAGCATTTTCTAACGTGTTGCCCTTTGCATAATTATTTCGGAAGACGATCAAAAGGAAGAAAGCAAAAAAACCCCAAAACCCCCAAAACCCAAAAAACACTACAGTCCACGTGCCTGCATTTTCTCAATTAAAAGTCTCGAGGAGGTGCCAGTGCCATTGAGGACAAGTCCGATGGAAGATGAAAGTTGGTTCCAGTGTCATCACCCCCCTGGAAAGGCCTGGGAAAGTCCCCTCTGAGGGCAGCTGGCTGTGCCTTGCGTGGAGGAGGGAAGTGCCAGCTGTGGGTCTGACAGGAAGTAGGTGTACATTCACGCTGGGTCACTTGAGGGTGTCATAAAGGGACATTTGCAAGAGTACAGATAGGCCTTAGGACAAGACAGGAATGGGGGTGTCCTGCCTTGTCCAGGAGGGGGCTGTGGCCACCTGTAGGCCTGGGGAGGGACAGGCAGCGACCTTGCAGCCAGCGAAGTGGTAGGCAAACCCCAGAGGGCAGTGTCACCACCCGTTGTGCCCGTCAGACTTTTCAGAGGGACAGACCAATAGGACATATCTACATGCATCTCTACATGCATACACATACATGTACACACATGTACACACACATGCATACTCACAGCACACACACGAGAGCACAAGAGGTCCTCCCTGCAGGGCTTCATTCATGAGAACGGATGAGGGTCGGCACCCAGCGCCATTCCTGACCCCACCTGTGCGTGGGGCTGAGGGAGGCAAGGTCATCAGATGTGGAGGTTCACGGAGGGGTCCGCCAGCAGATGGAGGGACTGAGGGGAAGGACAAACACACCTGTGTCCCCACACCAAGCTCTGAGAGACACTGGTTAGCTCGTAAGAGGGCGGGAAAGCACTGGGCGGATACGGGAGGGCTTCTGTAGACCTGAAGTGACCAGGCCCGACCTGCACACGGCTCTTCTGGGCGGGGAGCAGAGCACGGCTACCCGGAACAGTTCTGCGCTCCCCGTGACTGCAGGCTCAGCGACCCATCCTGCACGCTGAGAGAGCACATACGCAGTGACCCTCCTGCGTGTTCTACAATAACCTACATCATTCACGGACTTTCAAGTAGCACGAACGCATTAGTGTGCATTTTAGGGAACCAGTTTTTTCAGCCTGGTAAGTAAATTGGGGGAACGGGGGAAAGGGGGGAATTAGAGAGGAAATACTGAGCGACAGAGTGAACCTAAAACTTGGACCGGTGTCACCGATGGAGGCTCCCCGGTCTCCTGCAGTCAACAGCAGACTGGATCTAGGATATCTTCCCGATCCCTCGTACCGTACTCCTTGTTGGTGGTGGTGGTGGGGTGGGGTTCTCAGCAGTGTCTAGGAAGCAGGGAACCTCTCAGAGGGAGACCCTGGGACGCAGCCAGCCCTGGAGATGGGAAGGAAATATGCCACCATTGGGAGCAGAATTCATGGGCCATCACCATCCACCCCTGGGAACAGGTGGTCCTGAGCAGTCAATGCAAAAATGTTTCACGTTATGAGATCTGTCCGGGTATCAGTGGAGCCAACTGTTTCAGTTATATGGACATCAGCTTGATGCAAAGTTTCAAAGTCAAGGATGAAATGCCACCTGGAAAGGACTCGTGTTTACGCAATCACAGAGTAACAGGAGTGCAGGAAATTAGCCACCACCCAGCTCTGCCCTGAGGCCAGAGAGCTGTGGCTCAGGGTGGCCCCACGGGACAGGGAGGCAGGCACAGGTGTCCGGGGGCCTGACAGTGCGGTCCTAGGGCTCAGCTGGCCCTGCACACGCCGGCTGGCTCTGCTCCCCTGGGGTCCTCTGGGAGGCAGGTCTTTGTCATAATACTAAACCACAAACAAAGGCTACCGGAAACCCGGATACCCGGTTTGCAGTAAACTTTCATTCCTTCTCCCTGGATGTGCAGGATCAGCTGGACCAGGATGGAGAAAAAGTGCTTCTGCATTGATCTGGTCTGGGAGCAAAGCCGTTGCTGGCCTCTGCAGTCACTTCCCTTCGCCTTCCTCCCACCACGTGGGACACTGACCCTTGGCACCGCCTGCAGCCCCTCCAGGACATTTAGCACTAGTGTGGCTGCTGCATTCACCCTGTTACCGCAGAAGCTCAGACCCAGGAACACACACGAGCACACATACGTGCACACATGTGCATTGGCGTGCACCTGCAGCATTCTGCACATGTTCACTCTGCGCCGCGGTGGGACAAGCATTGCGCTTAACATGGCTGGCACGTCAGCCTGGCTCCCACAAGCCCCCAGGGTGGCCCCAAGACTGCGCATGGGTCAGGGCTGAGGGAGCAGAAGCTCCTCGCTGAGGGTGTGACCCCTGGCCCATGGCAGAGGCACGGATGCCACTGAGGGTTCCTGCTTGCTGCAGAAGGCCAGCTCCTGGCCAGCCTCCAGGCCCAGAGGAAATAAAGGTCGGCCTTCCATCCTCAGCCAGTGTCCCCCGGCACACACAGGAATGGCACCAGCTGTCCCTTGCACAGGGGAATGGGTCCACTCCTTTGCCCTCCCCCCGTGGAGGCCTGCTCCCTCGCCCTGCTTTGGGGAGCAGGATTTGCTTCCCTGTGGTCACCTCTTCCCCTGCACTCAGCTGTCCTCCACAGTCACCTCTCCTTGCGGCCATCTCGCCCACTCTGGTCACCTCTCCCTCCCCTCAGTCACTTCTTCCCCCATGGTCACTTCTCCCCCTGCGGTCACGCTGACCAACATGAAATGCTTTTCCCCTGCCAGGGACTCGCCCACCTGGCCTGTGGGTCAGCAGCGCTGTCCCCAGCTCTCAGTCACCTGACCTTGCAGTCACACAGGCCGGCACCAACTGGCGCGCTGAACTCCATCTGAGTCACCGGACCTCTCAGACCTCAGCTTCCTCCTCCGCAGCATGGGCACACGCAGCGGCTCTCCGGGCCTGTTGTGGTGGCTAAGCCAGAACAAATGGGGCAATGGTCTCCGGGCCTGCATGTGCCCTGGCCTGTGCACGTGCAAACGCGTGCAAACACGTGCACACACGCACCGCAGAGCGGCCACTACAGCTTAGACCTCGTCCAGCCTCCCGGCTGCCTTCCCACCCCTTGACCTTCTCAAAAAAGACTTGGAAATGCTCGTTGCACGGGGGGGTGAAGTGGGAGGAATCAGGGTGCTAGGGCCTGTGGTGAACCTTGGGGTGCAGGCACAGCCCAGTGCCTTCCCTTCTGCTTTCTGAGCTGGGGCCTCAGCTTCCTCATCCTCACAGTTGAGGCCTGATGCCTGCCCACCAGTGGGCGTGAGTGGGGCCGAGTGACCTCGTGTGACAGCTGGCACTTACTCTACTTGTACAGGGGACCCGCCCTGAGGTCCTGCACCCTGCTCGCTGGGCTGCAGTGCCTGCTGACTAGACCTAACCCTGGACCTGTCACTCACAAGGCGTGTCTCTGCTGGTCATGGATGCTCGTGGCTCCGAGGCTGTTCTTCCTCCCTCTGGCCTCAGTTTCCCCACTGGGTCCCCACAGTCCTTTCCTGGGGCTTCTCTTGCTGTCCCTGACCTGTGGCATGGTGCTATGTGCCCTGCCACCTCCAGAGAGGTGTCTCCAGCCACCCTGAGCTCAGGGAAGACGATGGAAGGGACGTTCCATAGGGAGTGACAATAACTGTGCCTCCGGCTATGTCTAGAGCAGACGGGCCCACTGAGGCACCAGGGACGGAGCCAGATCCACTCGTCATGCTCCTGCCCTCTGTCTCGGCCCATTGCCACACATCCTCCCACCCCGTGTGCACTGCAGAGGAGCAGTTTCCATGCGACAGGAACGGGGTGCCCATGCCACGCCCGTCCGAAGCAGCATCACCCACTTCCAGACCTCCACTGACTACGCTGGGGAGGGAACCCACCCCACAAAAGGGGCCTGATGAGGGGGGTGCTGCCCTGAGGTTCCCAGTGGGCCCTACCTGACAGCTCGGCAGTTTCCACACGTATCGGGGACCTGGTTGTGAATGGGGAGGGGCCCAGCGCTCTGTTCTAGAACCACAGCCAGCCCAGCACCCGCTGCCTTCCCTCCGCACTCCGGGCCCTGTGACTCTTTGCCCCGCGCCCGCGCTGCCCGCTGGAGCCAACCACTTCCCTCCTGTGCTTTCGTTTCCCTTCTCTCAAGCCCAGAAGGCCACCCGCTCTCACCGCCCGAGTCAGGCCCTCGCCAGGGCAGCAGCAGGAGCTCTGGGCACTCAGCGTCCTTCCTAAGGACCAGTCAGGAGGGGCACCACTGCCCCCAGAGGGGACAGGACCTAGGGCCAGGAGACGGCCATTGTCTGGGCCACAAGTCCCACACCCTGGAGCAGCGCTGGGGGGACAGTGGGGAGCAACCTGTCACCCCAGCCCCACCCCCGGCCCTGCTGGGGGACAGTGCTGGCCACAGCACAGGCCACTGCTCCTCCTGGGCCCGCTCTCAGCCCCCGCCCCACCCGCCACTAAACCCTCCCTGGCCCAGCTGCCCCTCGAGGCCAGTCCTGGGCCCTGGGCACAAGGCTGGCCCTCCTGGCTGGTGGCTGAAGTCCCTGCCCACCCCTGGGGTGACCCTGAAGCCATTTCACAGATGAAGCTGAGACTGACAGCTACCTGGTTGTTTCCCTGCGCTGGGGTAGAGGGAATAGTCATGTGGCCCAGTAGGGAGGGGCGCCCTGTGTCCCCAGCCCAAGCCCAGCCTTCAGACACGCAGCCGGGAACACCTTGACCCCTGTCCCACAGGAAAGCATGTACGTGCTGGGCGGGTGGAATCTCATTTCCGTAGGGGATTCTAGTTAAAGAGGCCGGGCTTCCCAACAAGGGAGGGGAGTCAAGGGGGTGGCTTCCTGTTTCCTGGGACCCCCCACCTCACCGAGGCCCCTTGTCTCTGTAAGGCTGGCAGCTGCATGGCAGAAACATGAGTGCCGGAGCGGGAGCTGGCCCACTGGCCTTGGAGCTGGGAGGGCACAGGATGGAGCGCACCTTGGAGCAGCCACAGCAGAAAGCGGGTAGGTCCTTGTTCCTTCAGAGATGGGAGCTGCCTGCTCTGGCCTCTGTGCCACTGTCCTGTGGCTGCTGTAGCCAAGGCCACAGAGTGGCATGGGGCTGGTAGGCTTGAAGCAACATGAATGTATCCAGTCCTAACAGCTGGAAGGCCAGATCAAAATGCCAGCAGAGCCTCACTCCCTGTGGAGGTACCAGGAGAGAGGCCTTCCTGCCTCTTCCAGCCCGGGCAGCTTCTGGGGCCCCTGGTGTCCTATGGCTTGTGGCAGCATCACCCCAACTCTGCCTCTATTTACATACGACCTGCTTCCCTCCATGCGTGTCCAAATGTCCTTCTTCTTGTGAGGTCACCGTTCCTGTTGGATTTAGGGCCTGTCCTGATGGCTTCAGCCTAACTTGCTTACATCTGCCCAGACTCGAGGTCCAAATAAGGTGCCACTTGCAGGTATGGGGTTACGACCTCCACATGTCATTTTAGGGGACATGGTGCCACCCACAGCACCCTTCTTCTTAAAAAGAAGGTGCAAAGGGAGATCTTGTCAGAAATGGAGCTCGACTTCTACCTGGGGGTGTGAGTTGACTCCAGACCTGCTCTAGGTGGGGTCTGTTGGGAGGGGCTCCAGGGGCAAGGGGTGGGCCCGGAGAGCTCCAGGGTATGGCTGCCCCGTGTGATGGCCATGGACCACCCCTGTGACCTGGGATGAGGGGTTTAACCTTCACACCTCCATCTGTGAAATGGGTTGAGTGGAGACAACCAGGGAGCGAAAGTAGAAGTTCTGGGCTGAGCGACACTCAGGGCTGCAGCCATGCGGTCCATGGAGCCTCCACCCCGGCCAGGGGAAGGCAGGGAGCGGGGAGTCCAGTGTTTCGCCTGGACCCTCCTGTTCCAGCCAGACCTGCAGCACCCCTCCATGGTTCGTCTTTGAGGCCTCAGTTTCCCCCAGAGTGGCCCTGTGGGGACAAGGCCTCTTTGCCTCCGGCCTTTCCCATGGATGAGGCTCCAGGCCTTCTGAACCTCATTCTCAGAAGAGGAGCTGCGGGAATGGAGGGGAACCAGCCTCGGCCTCCTGGGCCTGCATGCGGAGGACCACCCAGCTCTCCTGAAGGGGCCCCAGTCCACATCTCCCGCAGCCGAAGACAATGCACGTGCAGCCTCCATGCCCGCCTGGGGGCTGCTCCCCATGCTAACGCCCTCAGGAGCCCATGGGAGGGAGAGGTGACCACACAACACCTGGGCACATGGGCCTCAAACATCAGTGCTGACCGTCCCGCTCCCCGCATCTTGCCCTGGCCTCTCCCTGCCGTCCTTGTCCAGCCCAAGGCTGTGACCAGCTCTAACATCACTGGGTCCTGGAGGTCTTTCTCCTCCCATCATTGCAGGGATGCATGTTGGGGTGCGTCTCCCCTGTAGGACCCAGCTTTGCATTCCATTCATAGAGGGAAGCTCTGTCCACCCTACTCAAGGTTTACCGTCCTACCTACTATCTGCCAGCAGCCTGTGACCTGCCAGCAGCCTTGCGACCTGCCATGCCGCTCTTGGCACCCTGCAACTGAGAGCTGCCTGTGTCTCTTGTCCCCCCAGGGCTTCCAGGCAGGGTGGCTGTGGAGGGCCGCGTCCCTGACCTCTGGCCTGCCCCGAACACTCCCCGCCGGCGCCCAGCCTCCCCAGCGGCCAACGGCACACTGAGCCCGTGAGAGGCAGTAATCACCGCCTGACTCAGACAAGCAGCGACTATCGGGCTGTCATGCCTATTTCAGGAAAATTAATTATACCCCACACGGAGAGGGAACTTGCCTGTTAAATATCTTAAACGCACTGGCCCAGAATGCACAGCGCAGCCTGCCTACAACAGGAGCAGAGGAGACAGTGGGCAGAGCTTCCAGGAGCCCCAGGTGTGTCTGCAGGTGCCCCCGGGGGGTGGCAGGCAGGGCTCCCCTCCAGGTAAGACCCTGTCCCCGCCGTCCATCCATCAGCCTCCAGTGGAGTTCCCCTGGAGAGCAGGGCCTGTCAGCCAGGAGAGGCGTGGGCTGGAGCTGACTCTCCAACCTGCCCGACCCAGGCGGGCCTTTGGAGACTGTACCTCAGAGGCCAAGGTGGCCCCTTTGCACGGGGAAGGTTGTCCCTATGCCTGTTTGAATGGCTGGGTCCACCCTTTTCTCCCTCACTGGCTCTTTGGGGTTTTCTGCTCAGCAAGAGGACATGGACAGCAGGCGTGTCCAGGGACCAGGGCTGGGAGCCAGGCTCGGCTGGTCCCGGCTGAAACACAGCCCCAGACCCCTGGGCCCTGCCTTCCCCATCAGGCAGGACTTGAAACACACATTGGCATCCCGGTTGCAAATGATAGGGGATGAGCTTCATAATGACAGTGGCAGAGCGTGTTGCCCGGAGTCCCCTGCCTGCCCTCTCGGTTCTCAGACATGGTTGCTGCTGTCTGTGTGCCAGGCAGAAAGAAGGGGCTGGAGAGGTGACAGCCAGGCCAGGCACAGAGCCAGGGGGTCGCCACCTGCAGCCGCCGCAGGCTGGCTCAAGTGAAACCCCGCAGGTTAAACAGAGCCCAGGGAAAAGTGGATTCCCTGGTCCTCACCCCTTAGCTCCACTTCCGTGGGTCAAGGCTACCGTCGAACTTCCGTTGTTCTTGTTATCATAGCAATAACTCTTGCATGTCTCTAAGGCCTACGAAGCAGGGTGAGAGGGGACAGCTTTGTTGAAGTCCACTGCTCCCCTGATGCGGGGTGTGGCTGTGTCCCTGTGTGTCCACAGTCTGGCCCGTGGGAGTAGACAGAGGGTGACACTGTGGCAGCTTCTCGTGATGTCAGGAGCCGTCATGCCACATGGCACAGCTATTGTTTCCACCTCTGTCATCCCAGAGAAACGAAGCACGTGCACACGGAGGCTCACACCCAAATAGGCACAGCAGCGCCATTTGTCAGAGCCCCCGACCGGAAACCATCCAGGCACCTGTGAACAGGTGAGCGGATGAGCACGCTTGGGCCGCCAGCACCGTGGAACACGCCTCAACAGGGGAAAGCACTGACCCAGCACTACACGTGACACCCATGTGGGTCTCTGCCTAATGCTGCCTGTGAACGATGCCAGAAGTGTGGTTTAACCAGCGGTAGAAAATTCTAAGAAATGCAAAGTAATCCACGGCGAGGGAAAGCAGGCGTCTTGCTGCCCGGTGCCAGGAGAGAGGAAGGGTCGTCCGCAGAGGGGCAGGCATTCTGGGTGACACAGAACTTCCTGGGTGTGGGTTTTGGTGGCGGTCGCGCAAGTCTGTATGTCGTTAACGCCCCTTGAAATCTTCTTCCCTTACGTAGGTGCATTTCACTGCATGTCAGCTGCAGCTTGGCAAGCTGATTTGCTCAGGGGGTACTGGTTTCTGAGGGAGGACTAGCAACCCCTTGTCCCTCACTGTCTTCCATCCTCAGTCCCTTAAGGGAGTCCCAGGGCTCCCTTAACCCCTTACTTGCTGGAAGTAGGCGTGCTCTGTGAAGGAAGAGAAATACTCTCCCTCTTGACTTGAACAAGAAAAGCCCGAAGCCTGCCTGGCGGCCGGCGTGTACTTCACCCGGCACGCAGCTTCCAGCAGCCACAAAAGGGGAACAGAGCGCTCTGGCCACCTGGGCTTTCTGAGTAATGCCTAAGCCCTCTCTATTTTCTCCAGAAATCACATTCAAACGACTGAAATAATGATAATTAAAGAGGAGTGAGTCAGACTGAGACCCCAGAAGTTCCCCTGAGGGGAGAGGACTTGCACACGCTCTCTCCCTCTTCCCCTCCGCCCTCCCTGCCCTCCCCGTCCTCAGCCCTCCCAGCGACGCAGCCCTTCCTGAGCCTCGATTCCAGGCCCCTCGGTTTCCTGTTCTCTTCTCTCAGCCTGGACAATAGTCCACGGAGCGGGAGCCAGGCCCTGAAAAACCTTAGGGGGCCCTTGAAGAACACTTCACCCTGCAAGTGCTCTGAGGAACCCTGTGCCAAGACCAAAGGTCATGCCACAGGACAGCCCTGTGCTCCCTTCCCTGACTGCACAAACACCCTTGTATTATTATTCTGGAAGGAAACCCAACAGGCCAACACTTTTTCTTCCGCCCCAAACAAGTCAGTTCCTCTTAGGTCAGATTCGGTTCCTGAGCCTGAGAGAGAAGCCTCATCTCCGCCTGGAACTTCCCTCCGGCTCCGTCCACCCTGTCCCAGGGCCCTGCCCCCACCACGGCAGTGCTCTGGCCCTGAGCTGCCACATCCCTGGTCACCCAGAGGACTTCCTCCTGAAAGTAGGGTACGCACTAGCACATGTGCCCCTGTGGCCCCACAGGGAAAGTGCCACTGCTTCTGGGTGACAGGAACACGTGGGTGGCACCTGGAGCAGCTTTAGGTGAAGGTGTCCTACCTGCTGTGGGAGGAGTCAGCATTTTGAACCCCAGCACTGAAATGCATGGCTTGGGCCACTGGACACTTCTTCCCTCATGGACATTTGCCCTGCTAGTTGCGGTGACACTGTGGTCACTGCTGTGTTCACGGTGCCATCATTGTGTGCCAGGAGCGCCAAGTGGCTCTTGTGGGAGTAAGTCAGTGTTTTTACAACCCGAAGAAGATGACTGCGCTGTCCTGTGCGCCATCATGAAAACGAGAAAGCCAACACACAGTGGGGTCATCACCCGTTGTCACCGGACCTGGAAGTGGCAGAGCGCAGATCAAACCCAGGTGTGTTTCTCATCAAGGACACCTTCTTAGGTGAGCCTCTGTGCGGGGGTCCATTGGGGCCGGTTCCACCTTGCATCAGCAAGGACTCTAGCAGCCTCTTGGTCTGCAGTGGTCACTGCTCCAGGCTATACTTAGACCTCACCAGAGGGATAAGGAGGAGAAAATCTCAGAACCCCCAATTGCCTGACAGGGATGGTCACGTGATGAGGGAGGGGCTGGAGCCCGCTGAGCCTGGCCACACCCTGACAGGAACAGACACATCCACAACGCCAACATCTTGTGAAATGCCCAGCAGGTGCCATCATCCACGGCACAGAGCGGTTGGCAGAGTCAGATGCAGACAGTGGGGCCCAGAGAGGGGATCCCTTACCCCACAGCCAATCCGGTCTTGTCCCATGGCCACGCTGAATCCCACAGCCATGTGGGCCCCTTCTTCATCTGCCGGGTGAGAAATGCCAGATCAGTAAGCCTGGGACCATGTCCTAGCACCCCACCAAGTCCGCCTGAGGCCCCCTGAGCAGGGTTTAAGTTTCCAACCTGAGAAAGCCAAGTGGTATTCATCATAATAATGATAATAATAATGATCGTGACACAAGTTCCAGAAGAACTAACCAAGCAGGTAAACACGGGAATCCCATGGCTACTGGCTATTCGTCGGGGAGCCACACATGCGTGTGACAGAGCTCGGGGCTGCTGGGGTAGGACACAATCCAATGGGCCCCATAGGAGAGGACACCCCAACCTGCGGGGCCAAGATACACATCGAGTTCTTAGTTTACAAGACTCTACATCCCAAATAGCACGTAAACTGAGCACACCCTTGAGTCCTCTCCATAGCCGACAGCCTGGCCCTGCTCTATGGGCCCTGGTGACAAGAGGCTGCGTGATGTGTGGGCCGCCCAGGAGGCCAGCACTGGCATCCACGGGGGGCAGGGTGGGGGGGTCAGTGAGCTTTACAGGGTTGGGGTGGTCTGATCCCACCCCTATTGGAGCCAACCCCATAGATCCTCAGGCACTAGGAGCCACAGGTCAGTATACAACGTTGTAACATTCTCAACCAAGCGATCACTGACTATACTTAGAAAACAAGATGTTGGGCCTCCTTCCCAAAACAGAGAGGTCCCCCCATCCTCTCAGATGCATCGGCCGCCTGTAAGCAACACTTGGCATGTTGTCATTTCACACGTGCAGGCCATGGACACATATTCTGAACTTCCATGGGTTCCCTGCACACCTGACTCCTATGGTTGGTCACCTGTCCTGCTCAGCTCACTCACGCCTTGCCCAGGAACCCGGCTCTCCATGAGGAAACTACTGTCCCTCTCTGGGCGTCTCTCGAAAAAGAACCTCATTCTTTTGCATGGTGGTAAAGTGCACGTCACCCAAGATTACCATTGTAACCACTTCTAAGTGCGTAGCTCGGTGGCATTAGGTACATTCATAGTTGTGCCACCCTCACTAATAGCCAGCTCTAGAATGTTCCATCTTCCCACCTGAAACCCTGACCACCGCTTACTCTGTCTCTATGGACCTGGCTCCTCTAGGGGCCTCGTGCAAATGGGTCAAACAGTACCTGTCCTTCCGTGCCTGACTTGTTTTCAGAACATGATGTCTTCCAGGTTTATCCAGGAAGAGGGTGTCTGAAGTCCCTTTTTTAAGGCCGAGTGCTATTCCATCGTGTGTGGCTGGATCACATTTGCTTATCTAACCTTGGATGGATACCCAGGTTGCCTCCATCCCATGGCTATTGTGCTGCCATGAGTAAAGGTGTGCCCGTGCTGCATTTCTTGCATCCCTGCGGTCAGTTCCTCCATGGCTGTGCCCAGAGGTGGGACTGTGGGACCACACGGTGGTTCCATTCCACCTGCTAAGGAACAGCTCACGCTGTCTCCAACCTGCGGGCACGAGGGCTCTAATTTCTCCACCTTTGCCAACATTTACATCTTTTTTTAATATGACCATGCAAATGGGTGAGAAGTTCAAACCTTGAACCACAAAATATTTGTCAGGTACGGAGTGAATAGGATACTTTGTTCTTTAGGCAGCCATGTTTACCCTCCTGCTGGAAGGTGGCAACGCCAACGTGAAGAGACCAGGAAATAGTCTGGCCATCAGATTCTTCCAAATCCCTGACTTGTAAGTGGATTCAGAGAACATTATGCGGGAAAAAGCAAAGGGTGAACGGTGGCGCCCTGGGAGGGGAAGAACCAGCTGGAAACAGATGTGGGCGGGAACACGATCTATGGATTAGCCCCAGAAGGGGCCTGAGAGCCAGTGAGGCTGGGCTCAGGCCCTCAGATGCCAGCCCCAGGCCTCCTCCCCACGCCCTGACCGCGAGCCCACCACTGCCAGGTGAGGGGAGTGGCGTCAGCAGCTAGGCCGCCACCCGTTCTCTGCGGCGCGGCTGACTGCGGCAGTGGGCACCAGGCCCTCTCCTCCAAGATCTGCACCGTCAATGAGCCTGGGGCACTTGCCTCAGTGACGCGGCTGGGACGGAAGGCGCTCCCACGGACAGCCAAGAGGAAAAAAGTCAAGGTTTTCCTCCCCAAATATTTTATTTAAATATTAAATTAAAAAACATACATCCACTAATCATTTGGCATACATTTCCCATTGTTAACATAAGAAACAAAATAATTCAGTTATGGTAAAAAAAAAACTAAACTAAACTAAAAAACCATATACATCTTAATCAGGTCACGTGGTGCCTTCAAAAAGGCCACCGCATTCATTCGAGAACAACGCTGTTGAGAAACCTAGAACACTCATCACACACTCTTAAAAACAAGACACACAACTTGACTTACAGCAACGAAAAAGAAAACCATGGTGAAAGTAAAGTGCTTGTCATGGTTCGGAGGCCTTTGATCTCCGGCGTTAGAACAGAAACGAATTTCTGCGTTGGGACCCACAGGCTACCTCTGCGGAGTCGAAGGCCCCGGCTGCCCCAGGACACCTGGTTCTCTCAGTCGCCGGCCTTCCTTACAAATCAGCAGGAGGCTGCGGAGACTTCCAAGTGCAGAGACAGTCCTTTGCCTCAGTCCTTGGAAGCGGCCAGGGTGGCAACAGCGGTGGTGGCGGAGGGACAGCAGCAGCGGGCTGCGCAAACGCAGGCGCAGGCCGGCAGGGGCTGTGACTGAGCTGGGCCGTTGCTCCCACCTCCAGGGACTCCAGGGACCTTCGGCTTTTACAAATGCCCACCTCCCACTACTGCCATCAGCTGTTTAATACTGAGGGCAAGAGAGCCAGGGGCGCTGAAGGCGCCTGGGGGTGAGGGACAGGCCTGGGGGTGAGGGACAGGCCCACCTCGAGGAAGTGCACAGCAGCAACTCCCCCGGCCCTCAGGGGCCCCTGGCCCCCCAAGCCACCAGGTCGCCTGCCAGTGAAGGGAGCACCTTGTCTCCCTCCTCCACAAGGACCTGCTGTCGCACTTTATAACATTGCCAGAGGGGAATTTAAACCAGGAACACAAAGGTGTAGTAAAAAATATAAAAAATAAGTAGTGTCTATCTGTCTATTTATACACATGTACAGTATTTGTTTACAAAGGAACAAAGCTGAACAATACTGACCTGACCCCTCACCCCATTTTCTTGAACAAAAGCCTAACAAGCAGGGCCTGGGGGGGCGGGCTGCCCACGTGGTGGCCTGGGGGCGCAGGCCAGTGGCCGTCAGCCCTGTCCCAGGCCCAGCCTCACCATATTGCACATCCTCCAGCCAGTTGTTCTTTTTGGACCCTGATAATGAAATGCATAAAAACTGAGTTAGCAGCAGAAACCAATGTGCAGCAGGAGGTAACCTCTCTGGCGGCACCCAGGCCCTGTGCCCAGCGCCCAGGCAGAGCCCGCCCCTCGCAGGCCTTCCTCGGCTCCTCCGAAGAACCCTGGCACCCGCCCTCGAGCAGTTTACAAAACTCCTCTCATCTAAACATGAGAAGTGATCCTGCCTGCAGATTTCAGGGAAGAGAATTCCAAGAGTTTGCAGCTTATCTTCTCCTGGGCTGGCCCTTCAAGCGTTTTGACAACTGATGCAGAAAGCACAAAGTTCACAGCTTTCATTTGAAGCTTAGACGTTTCAGGAAGTGGAGAACTGTTCGCCTTTCCAAAGGGCACCGCTGAACATGGCTCGCACACACGCAGGGGCAGCACCCACGCTCGCCCCCCGGCGCGTGGCCACGCCATGGCTTCATCCAAGGCAACGCCCCCGTGACCAGACGCACCTGCGGGGGAGGGAGCCTGTGGTCCCCTCCAGCCACGGGCCGTCCTGGTGAGCAGAGCCAGCTCTGTCCTCAGACTGACATCGCTTCCCTCCTTCCCCCTCCTGTGCACCCGCCCCAACAACACACCCGCAATTATTATTTTTCTTCAGAAACTTTCCAGCCCCTACTCATGGCAGAAGTTGCTCAGTGCAAGGAGAAAACAAAACGAAAAATAAACTAAAAAGCCAAAACACCAAACGTATTGCTTGTTTTGCTTCTAGGAAGTTATTGGCTTTGAGTCAGAACCGTCTTCACATACTCCGAGGTTATTGCTTCGAGGAGCCTGCAGCCCAGGCAGACGGAGGGTGCTGGGGGTGTCCCTCACTGCACCAGGACAAAGGTGCCCCGCTGGCTCGAGGTCAGGTCCTCCATCTCACAGTCCCCTTGCGGCAGTCCCATGGGGTCGAACCCTGGGGGCAGCACGGCCAGGTGTGGCTGCAGGGCTGTGACGGTGGGGAGGGGAGCCGTGGCGGTGCTGATGTGAAGCCGGGTGTCCAGGAGCTGGGTTGCTGAGGCCACGGGGGAGACCCCGGCCTGGAGGAGGTGGGGCGGCATCAGCGGGCAGGGCCCCAGCCCCAGGTCCTTCTGGAGTCCTGACACGAGGAGGGCGCTGTCACAGGGGGCCAGGACCAGAGGGGCCGGGGATGGCTGGGGAGCCTGCTGGCAGCTGGGCAGGGCTGAGGGGTGGTGCTGTAACTGGAGCAACCTGGGGGGACACGAGGGAACAGGGAGGGGAACAGGTCACTGCCAGCTCTGAGCGCCGCTTCTCCTGACAAGTTCCACCCAGCCAGGCTCAGACACCACCGGGTCTCCACATCCCAACAAAGTGCTGGCTGGAGCTGCCCAAAACATGCCATGCCGTGCGTGACTAATCCCCTGAGCAATTCCTGACATTTCCTTTCTCTGCCGTGCTTTTACAGCGGCTCAGAGATGCCAACCAGACGTGACATTTTTATTCACTGCCCCCGTCCATCCCCCACGTGCAGGCTTCAAAGTGACAAAGCCCAAATGCTCCCCACCTCTGCCACCTTCCACGGGAGCAAGGCCCCACAGGTCCCCACATGCTCCGGGGAAGGGAGCTACACTCATTGATTACATGGAGAAGGGGAGCTTAAGAAACAAGGATGCTCAAGAAATCCCCACGAACTGGAGGGCCACCAAGGTCACAGGTAACCGGCAGCGGGGGGCCTACCTCTGCTGGTGCAGCACCTCCTCCAGCAGGCTTCTGCCCTCCCGGCCGCTGGCGCCGCTGCCGTGCAGGCCCGGGCTCTGCGTGGGCAGCTGGAAGGCGCTCAGGCCACCCCGAGTGGCCCGGCTGGAGGGCTGGCACACCTGGCGAGCCAGCCCCTTGATCTTGTTCAGGCCCAGAAACCCTTTGGTCCTCGCATTTTTCCTCAGCTGCTGCCGAAAGGCTTTCAGGCCTGAGAAAGGCAAACGGAGATGGTTCATGGACCTGCACCCCCCAGGCCAGGACCAGCAGCCCAAGGCTGGCTGGGGTTTCCAGATGGTGGGGAGGAGGGAGGAGAAACAGGCCATGTGGAAGCGATGGGAGAAAGGACTGGGGTGCTTTCCTACAGGGCTGAGGGTGCTCTCCGGTCATCCAATTGCTTTCACGCCCCTTCCCACCCCCATGCAGGGCTAGGAGGTCATCCTTCAAATTTGGTTTGACTAGCAGTCCCAACACGGAAAAGGCATGCGTCTGGGCAGCCCACGGATCCCTTATGGAAGAAGGTCATGAGCCACGGGACTAGGAAGGGCATAAGCCCTGGGTGGCTTGGAAGGAGCCTAGACAGCCAAGTGTAGAAGGTCCTTCCCTGACCCTGTCCCTCCTCTAGGCCAAAAGCTGCTGCCTGGAATCCGAGTGTCTCCTGAATTTTTAAGACCAGCCACCAGAGGCCAGGTGGCTTTGTCCCAGGAGACAGGTCATCCAGAACCCAGGTGGCACCTTCAATCTGCCCAGGGAGCACTGCTGCCCCACCCAGGCCTGGCTAGAGAATGGGGGAACCTCTGCCTTCAAGGACAAAGTGACCCTTGCCAGGCCCACACACAGCATCTCCTGGGAAAGTGGGAAGAGTGAAAGGGGAAGTCACCTTGAGTGAGCGAGGTGTCTGAAGCCCTCCGGCCTTCCTGGAAGCTGACGGGGAGCAGGGCAACTCCTCCCAGGGGTCCCTGGGCCTGCAGCACCGGGGTGGCAGACTGGGCCCCCAGCAGCGGTGAGGCCAGTTTGAGCGGGGAGCAGGTGCCCGCCAGCCCCTGAGCAGCCAGGTGTCCACTTAGCCCCACCGGGCCTTCACCCGCTGAGGTCAGGCAGCTGTCGGAGCTGGTACCTTCCGAAGGACTTGCCACAGAGGAGGAGATGACTATACCTGCAGATGGAGCACATGCTCTTGAGGGGCCCTCATTCTCCCCAATGCAACCTACCGGGGCCTGAGTTTTCACAGAAGAGGAATGGCTCTGCTGCCTTCCCCATGCCCACTGTCACAGCTCCAGGCCCTCGGACAGGCCCCAGCCCGCTGCCAGGGGCAGACAGCTATACTGGCCTCCCTGCGTCTATCCTCAACCTTGGGGGAGTGGGAGTCTATGACAGCCAAAGGCCACCAGAGGCTAGGGAGCCTTGACAACCAGCCAGCACAGGGGTTCCAGCTGCAGCTCATTGGTGGAGCTGATCAAGGACACCAAGGGGCCGTGGATGAGGACCTGCTTCCCAGTACCTGGGGAAGCCAAACCCCATGCTGTCCCCGCCCCTGGGCAACAACATGGAATGTCTAAGTGTGGCCCTTGTGGCCTTGGGGGTTAAACCAGTAGCAGATCTGAGAACCAAAACCAGAAGTACCTTCCCAGCAGAAAAGGGTTATTTTAGGTCAACCCCTCAAGGTCCCAACATAAAGCCACCCACCAGGCGACACGCCTGCCCACGCGGACACTTACATGGAAGGGCGCAGGGGGAGAAGGTGGAGACTTCGGCCAGCGTGTGCCTGCGGCCCGTGCTGCCAGGCAGGGGCCTCTGCGCTTCGGGCTCCTCCCTCGGGCCCGGGCCCAGCCCGGCCGCCTCACTGGCAGGCGTGTCCAGCAGGCTGCTGCGGGAGGCCGGGCTGGGCCGGAACGCTCCGTTGCAGTTCGAGTCCACAGGGAAGAGCAAGGGCTGCGTGGGACAGACGTAAACCAGTGACCCTAGGGCTCCGTGTGACCCGGGATGAGGGTCGTCACCACCGCCAGGAAGGACACAAGCTACCCACCCCAGATGCTGCCCCCCGCAGATGCTCACACACCTGGAGCGAGCTGTGGAGTTCACAATCCATCTCGGCCTGCAGGATGGACTGCCCCAAGGTCTGCGGCTGGGGGCACAGCAGGGAGGATCGGAAAGCATCACTGGGGAGGCCTTCCTGAGGCACCTGTGAGCCAGCAAGGAAGGACAGCTGCATCAGGGACGTGGCAGCTCTAGAGACCATGCTGGCCTCCCCTCCAACAGATGCCAGCCACTGGCCGACCAGGCTCAGAACACGTGTACCCTCCCCTCAAGGCCACTCTGCATGGAAGTGACCAGAGAAGGCACTGAGAGGCCAGCACCAGGGTCAGTGAGGGATAAGTGGCCATAGGTAGGGCCTGACCCCCAAGAGAGTGACCAGCACCCCCAATTCTCCATGTACCCTCTGGTCCAGGGCTCATAGGGAAACCCCCTCCCCAACCCAGGGCTTAATAACAGGGGGTACACATCTGGGGACGGCAGGCAGGAGCTCACCCTGTGTCTCGCTCCCAGGCCCACGTGAGCAAGGGCCTCCCAACTCAGGGGCCCGAGGGTGAGGCTCTGGGGGGCACCTCACCTCCAAACTGCTGTGATCGGAGCTTCTAGGCCTCTGCTGCCGGGCTGAGCTGGGCCGGGCCGCCAGCGGGCTGCCTCGGTACTCCTTCAGCCGCTCCAGGAGGAGGTAATAGATGGCGGCGAAGTGGTTGTAGCTGCTGGTCTGCAGTGACTGGAAGGGGCAGGGGCGCAGCAGGTCAGAACCCGGCCAGGAGCGAGGACAGAAGAGCTGCAGGGCTCCCACATGTGGGTGGCTCCTCGGGACAGCTCTTCAAGTCACTGAGACTCCCTGACAGGCTGTCCTCAGGGTTATTCTTGGGTGGCCCAGGATACCCTTCAGAAGAGTGGACAAGCTAGCCCTTAAATTAGCCTGTGTTCCCATTTTAACTCCACTGGCCAGTGACTGCCTTTGCTGATAAAGTCACCCCCCGACCCCCACCTCAGAACAAGCACCTCTCCTGTCAAAGCCAAGCTGGGGGAAGGATGGCGGTCCTCACCTCCACGGTCCTCTGCCGGTCCACGCCGAGGGTCTGCATGATGCCCAATACCTGCTGGTCGTGGTCGCCCAGATTGGAGTTGTAGCTGAGGGTGGCACTGGCGGGGCAGGTGTGCGACAGGACCGGGTCGGCCTGCATCCACCGGTGCTGCCGGATCTGGGCGATGCTGATGCGCTTGGCAGGGTCCACCACCAGCATGCGGCGGATCAGCATCTCGCAGTCTGCGGGTCACAGAAGTGACTGAGCACGCGTGGGCCACGGTGCGTACGGTCCCCGCCCCCCACTGGGTTCCCACTGCTGTCTGCAGGGGACAAGGCTTCAGGCAGGCGACTGGACATTGAGTTCTAAGGAACGCCAAGGCCAGGAGTGCTGGCCTACACATCAGCTCAGATCAACCACCGAAGGATGTTTCTACCAAGACACTCAGACTCCTTGTTCTGCTGTGACCACACATGTCAGTAGACAACAGGTCATGTCTTTACTGAACAAAAGGGAAAAGCACGACACATGTGGAGCAGGTGAGCCTTAGGGGCGCTGGCTGGGGACTCCCAAGGCCAAGCCTCAGCCAGCCCTCCAGGGGACACACGAGGAGGAAGGCGCCTGCCCATCCCGTAAGTAGGGCACTGCAAACACACCCCATGGGTTGGGGTTCTCTTGCAGGTAAACACCCTGTGGTGACACAGGCCTGACTCACAGACCCAGAGGATAGTCAAGCAGGCATTTCAGGAAATCCATTCCTCCGCCTCCTCCCAAACTCCCATCCCAGGCTCCCTGGCAGCAGGATAGCCCCGACACCTGCCCGCCTGCCTGGGAGCGGGCTCAGCACACACTCACCTCGAGACATGAAGAAGGGGATGCGGAACCGGCCCTCGAGCACCCGTTGCCGCAGGGCTGGCAGGCTGGGCCCATCGAAGGGGAGTGATCCACAGACGAGGACATACAGCACCACGCCAAGGCTCTGCAGACAACCAGGCGGCAGGGTCAGCACCCACCCCTCGCCCCTGGTTAGCGCTTCACCAGTACGGGCACCCAGCGTGCGATGTGCACAAGGTTCCTACCCAGATGTCGAGCTGGGGACCTTCGTACTCCTTCCCCTCAAAGACTTCTGGGGCTGCGTATGGGGGGCTCCCGCACCATGTGGACAGAGGCTCTCCCGACTTGTAGAAATTCCCAAATCCAAAGTCTGAGAGACAAAGAAACCAACGATGAAATTACGGTGGAACCAGCAGGGGCCTCAGGCTCAAAGGTGTATGAGTGAAAAGCACTGAGGACCTCGCTGGCACACAGTCCCCTCCCACAGGCCTGTGCTGCCCGGGGGCACAGTGCCCCTCCCGCTCACCTGCCAGCTTGATGTCCATGTTTCCATCCAGCAGCAGGTTCTCAGTCTTGAGGTCCCGGTGCACGATGTGGTGGCTGTGGCAGTACTCCACCGCCGACAGGATCTGCCAGAACTTCCTGCGGGCTTCGTGCTCACTCAGGTGCCCGTTGGAGGTCAAGTAATCTGAGGGGCGACAGAACAGAATCAGAGCCCCCAAATCCACTAGTGTGGCCATCGTCTAGCTGCGACTGAGGAATGCTGGGG
The DNA here is from genome assembly GCA_004026585.1 of Noctilio leporinus. Classification (NCBI taxonomy): domain Eukaryota; kingdom Metazoa; phylum Chordata; class Mammalia; order Chiroptera; family Noctilionidae; genus Noctilio; species Noctilio leporinus. The sequence continues at coordinate 116,712 of PVIW01001679.1, read as the reverse complement.
GACTTTAAGGTGAGCAGATCCAGTCGTGAGAGGGGCAGTTCCTGACACGTGAGCGCCATTTGTTCTGAACAGGGATTAAAAATGAGTGTGACTTACCAAACATTTCTCCATTTTTTGCAAATTCAGTGACAATGTAAAGCATATCCTTCGTTTCCATAACCTAAAAAAATAAAGACCTTACATTTAACCACACAGAAAGGGAACATACCAACAGTATAAATAATATACCTGAGCTCCAGGGAATTGTTAACTTCTCCAGATGAGTGCATTCATTATTTTGGGGAAGGAAAAAAAAAAAAAAAAAAAAAAAAAAAACCCAACTACTTCTGCAACAAAGAAACAAATAAGATTCTTATTCAGAAAGTTTTTTTAAAATCAGCGGTGATTTCCGCATGAGCCCGCCTATCCTGGTATATCTTTGCTCTCAACGAAGCTCTAAGGGTTCTCGAATTCTCCTACACTGTATTTTTAATTCACTTTGCCTCATCCACCTGGGGACTCTGGAGGCTACAGAAGTAATAGCGATTTTGGACAGTTCTGCCCGGGCTTTCTTCTAGAAGCCTAGCAGGCAACAGGCTATTCAAGCCAGTGGCCAGCATCGCTGAATAATGGATAACAGATACCCCTTCCCCACACGCGCTGGTAACACAATTAATTAGGAAAGCTACAGCAGTCTGTTCTGTGCATAGCAAACTACTCAGCATGTGTCAACAGCCACTGCCAGTGCCAAGTACACCTTAAAGCAGCGATCCTCAACCTATCTGGTACCAGGAACTGGGAACCGGTTTCCCGGAAGACGGGGGAGGGGGCTCAGAGCTAAGGTGATTGGGTTTCACTGGCTCCCCAGTATGGATGGGAGGTGGGCCTGGAGACCCCTGCCCTAAAGGTTCCCTAATTGATTGAGAATTTTATTTCAATTTGGAGGAAAAAAAATAAGAATTTAAAACATAACTAAGAAACAAGGTAAAATTCAAATCTTTGGTACTGAAAGTAAACTAGCTCATAACCAAGTATTTAAAAATATTTCAGAGGGAGACAAAGAGATAATACATTCTTATAGAAAAAGATTTCTTCAGGGTTCAAACTATAGTTATTTCTTTTAAAATGACACTAAAGACAACTGCTTTGAGCCATAAATCTAAAAAGCGAACACCATGCAGTTTAGCCCTGGCCCTCAATGTATGTTAAGTCCATTCTTTTCCTCAACGAAAAAAATTAAGTGATGGAGGAAGAATGAAGAGTGAATGTGTTTTTCGTTTTTAGAAAAACTCAAGGAAAGAGTTTAGTGTCTCACCAAGGTCCTAGGCCTGAGCCAGCTGGATGAAGACCAGACACCAGGGTCAAAACCACGCTAAGAACCATCTTTGCTGCCCCAAGCAGCTAAGTAGCACGCAGAGCAATAAAATAATTCACCCCTGGAAAGACCTCGAACTGGGATCATGTGGGCAAGGCATCACTAACTGAGCTAGCCCACACGGGCCAGCGGAGGACAGCACAAGTAAGCTGCGCTCTGGCCCACCCCTCCCACCCCGTCAAAAGCAGACAGGGGTCAGACTACCGGTGCAGAAACCCGCCAGGCACATTTCTCAGGCACTGACATCAGTGGCCGGGGAGGAAACGTCTTATCCAGATAGCAACTTACAAATGACAACAGAAACAAAACACGTACGTGACGTGTGTCCTGCACTTAACAAAGATGAGTAAACTGTCATTCTGGTAAGGCAAGCCTCGATGACTACATCTACCTTCATTGGAACTGAGTAAAGAGCCTTCTGTGGGATAATTTTCAGTTACAGTCTTCTCTCCTGCCCACTGTACACCTACCCCTGCCAACTGCACACTCACACCAACCCGTCTTCATTTCAGCCTCTCGGGGTTTCCCGAGAGTCAGCAACATACAGCCAACATGACCAGACGAAACAGCGAGCGTCTGCAAAGAATTCACTCGACGGCACTAGACTTGCTTTCATCTTTGCACAAGTGGCCACTGTGACATTGCTTTGCTGTCCTCATTAAACCGGTACTTATTTTCCAACGATACACTTTATTAGTTTCCACAGGAGAACAAAAATAAAGTCACAAAACGAACCAACAGATGGGCAGGGCGAGGCCTGTTCTTAACAGGGGTTAAATGACAAGCTCCTTGCTCCCACCGCAGCCCGTGTTTTCAGCCCTCCGTCTCTGAGGGAAGTGTTCACAGGAGGACGGCAAATGCTCGCTGCTGCCTTGGCAAAGACCAGTTTATGAAAACTGGTGAGAGCAGTTGGTTCGAAAGTTTAATAATTATCCGCAAAGGCAGAAGTGTCACTCTCATTTATCCTACACTTAAATGCCTGATGTGAGGCAATACAAAGGTCTGGCTGTTTGCAATCGCATCCCATCTCTACACTTTTAAAATGGTATCAAATGATAATATAAGCAAAATTTTCATGAAGCAAATCTCAATTATGACCCAAAAGCAAGAACATAACGAACTATATAAATGCATCTTTACCACTTACAAGAATCACTCTATGTACCCTGTACTGGAGATTTACCCTGTCAGAAAGTGCAGACTTGGGCTGCTGGAAATAAGAACGAGTACACTTGCCAGAATTCACAGTAAAAGCAAACATGAGTCCTTACCTGATAAAGCTTTATGATATGGGGATGATTCAGAAGTTTCATGATTTGAACCTCACGATATATTTTCTCCAAATTGCTTGAATCTAGGCGTGTTTTATCAATTATTTTTATTGCTACCTACAGATGTTTAAAAGAAAAAGAATTAAAACAATAAACAAAAAAACCCTCATGTAACCTAACATACACATTTGCATGTTTTGCAGGTTAGTTTCTAAAACACTTTATGGTCCCTAAAGGTCACAAAAAGTTAGGGAGGGAGGAACCAAAACAACTATTAATATTACTTAAAATAGCTGAAGTTAAATAATTGTCCTAAGGTTTGCAGGCTCACTGGTGAGGGGGGGGGGGCGCACTTTAGATCTGGAACAGCAAGCACCCAACTCCTAGGTTATTGGATCATTATCCTCTTTGCTGTCCCCTAATATTTGTTCAAATTATGCAATCATAACACAAAATTCTTTCTTTTTTTCTTTACCAAACTAAAAACCGCCCGCGTTTAGCCCTTACGCCACGGACCCTACAGGTAGGGACCCCAACAGGCCGGCCGCCCCCAGGCAGGGTCCACCGCAGGGAGGGTGCGACCCACGCCACGCACCTGGGTTTTGGTGACTCGGTGCCGGGCCAGCTTCACCACCGCGAAATTGCCCTTGCCCAGGGTCCGCTCGATGTCGTAAAAGCCCACCCGGAGGGGCTTCTGCTGCCCCTGGCTCCCGCCCGCTGGGGCCGCGCTGAACTCCGACATGATCACCATGGCTCCGGGCACCTGCGGACGCCGGGAGCGGTGAGCCACGACGCGGGTCCCACGGCCGCCAGCCCCGCCGGCTGGAGGTCGGCTCCGCTCCCGTCCCCCGGACACTCAGCCCCGCGCGGCGCGCGGCCGGGCTCCGACCCGCGCCCCGCGCGGCCCGCCGTCGGCTCCCTCCGGAACCTAGCGCTTCAGTCCCGCCAGGCACGTACCCCGCTGCCGCGGCCGGTCCCACTCCCGTCCCCGGACACCCTCAGCTCCGCCCGGCGTGCGGACCCGCCCCCGCCGCCCCAGCGCCCGGCTCGTCCGGAACCCAGAGCCCCGCGGCCGCACACCCCGCCGGCCGCAGCCGGCTCTTTTCCGACCCCTTCAGGGTGCGCGGATCCGCTCCCGCCGCCCAGAACAAAGGGGATGCGGCGGCCGCGGGGCCAGAGGCGTCCCGGCCCGACTTCCACGCGCGCACCCGCCCGGGCGGCCGGAGCCCGGAGCCCAGTCTCGCGCCGCCGCCGCGCCAGACGCCGCCTCACCTCCGCCGCCCCCGGGGCGCCGAGGCTGGGACGCCGCTCGCCCCGCGGACCCCACTGAGCACTTGGCCGCTCGCACTGCGCTGGCGCCTGCCGCTCCGGTAGCCACAGCCGCCGCGTCCACAGCCCGCCGGGCCGCGCAGCATGTCAGCTCTGAGTCCGCGCCGCGCTCCCCGCCGCACGCGCCACCGGCCCCGCCCCGGGCCCGCCCCCCGCCCGCCCTGGCCCGCCCCCGTCGGCCCGCCCCGCCGCCGCGCCGGATTGATACGGTCCCATTGACGTCGATTTGACGCCAGAACGACGCGCGGCTCCGCGCCAGGCGGAGGGAGAGCGGGAGATCGGGCCGTTGCCAAGAGACTGGAGGTTCTGACGCGCGGGCTGGGGAGGCCGTCGCCCTGGCGACCGCGGGGCAGTGACGTCAGGGGCGCCGGGCGCCTAAGGCCCTCGGAGGTCGGCCTGCGCCCGCGCCCGGGTCCGCGTGCCCGCTGGCGCGCGCCCCCTACCGGGCTCCTAGGACGCGGCAAGCAGCTTAACCCTTGCGTGCCAGCGGCGCAGCCTTCCCGCCTGCTCGCGAGCGCACGTCCTCCTTCGCCTGTCCCCTCTTCTTGCACGAAAAAGGTTTGGGTCTAGGGCAGCTGTGAAACCCCGAGGTGCAGCACCGTCGGGTCTCTTTAGATCCCTACTCCACAGCCCCGGTGAACGAGACTCGGGTCTCCTGTATCCCCCAGTTTCCATCGGAAGCGCTCGGCCTTACAGCCCCCATTGGGCAGAGCACCAGGGGAATGAAGCAGGGCAGCCTCGAAGACTCGCGGAACGAGCCCTAAGGCGGTGCCAGGGACCGGCACGCCAGCTCCTGGAGAGGGGTCGCGCCCGGCCGGGACCCTCTGGAGGGTGGCAGTGAAGTAGTCAAGAACCTTAGGGCCGCCCAACTTTGATTTCTCTTATTGTGTGCGAATCTCAATTGTTTAGCGAGTTGAAAACAAGTACAAGAATGCTGGTCAGCATCTCGGGCAGGTGATCACTGGAGTGGATCTGCTGTTACTGCAGCCCCCACCCAGGCCGGTGGTGTGGGTCCTTGCCCCCCAAAGGCGAGCCCCCACCCCCAACCTTTCTCCAACAGATACACTGTCAGAGGAGAGCTGATGCGGAGCAAGGTCTGGGTCCTTTGTGATGGAGCTACTTTGGTGAAGGAAACCAGAAGGACAGAGAAAGGCCCAGAGGACTTGTTTCGGGGGGTGAGGGGGACCACGGGTCCAGGTAGAAATGGAGTCCGTTCTCTGAGGTCTGGAGGTTCTCAGGTACCAGAGCAGTGGGAAACAGGGTCCGCAACACCCTCGGTACAGCACATGATGGCTTATTTATGTGTGCGTTCATCTGACAAGTGTCCACTGAACACCAGCGAGGTGCTCTGTACACAAGCAGTGCAAGGGCCCTGCCCTCGGAGGAGGTGCCAACCAGAGAGGGCCAATGGGTGTGGAGCCCGCAGTCCGTGAGGACTTCGCCCCTTGGCAGAGTGGACACTTGGAAGGTCCTGTAGCATTATTTTTCTGTGCTAACTGGACCGCCTCACTGCTTTCCCAGGGCTGCAGGGGAGCGGTGGGACGGGACCTGTGCCCTTAGGAGGGGGTGCCTGGTGGTCTCATCCCCAGTAGAGAGGAGAAAATGAAAGTAGCAGTGGGGGACAATGTACGTTGCTATCACTTTATATTCCTTATGCCTCAGCACAAAATAAATGATTTCTAAGGGAAGACGGAGGGTATGGGCAATTAGCTTTGGGTTTTTTGTTTGTTTATTTTTAACATTAGGAAGGCAGTGATTTAGGATTCCATTCTGCATCTAGCCTAGACTAACTTTTCCTTGTGTCAAATGAAAATGCCACCTCACAGAAGGGGGTGGGGAGCAAAAGTTAAGTGGAATGGATACAGGACTGGGAAACCTGGCAGAGAGGGGAGGCTGTGGTGTGCGTGTGTGGGCAGCTGCCTAGAGACGGGGCTCCCTGGCCAGCGCCGTGCATGGACTGGCCCTGCTTCCCCTGCCGAACAATCGCTGGCCGACCAAACATTTCCCAATCACGCCATCCCTGGGCGAAGGTTTGTGAGTCACTTTGTTTGAAAAAGCCTTGCAAGGACCAAAATTTTCCTTGTCTTTCCAAAGTGACCCACGGATCTGTCCCAGGTTTATCCAGCGAGAATTTGGAAGGATGTCTTTACTTCCTTCTAGCTGAATAGTTTACAACCACTTTCATCCCCTTCTGGGAGCCCCACCCATCTGTTCCTGGGAGAACAGGGGGAAGAGTGAAGAGAAACCAGAGACCGGAATGCAATGCGTTCACCTGCTGGCTCTCCTTTTGTGACTTCAGACCTTTCCCCAGGTGGTATCCAGCAAACCAGCTTCTCCACCCTTTCACACCCACCTGCCCCGCGGCAAGCTAGACTCTTTTGAAAGGTCTTCTGTGGTTGCAAACACTTGGCTGGCTGTTTGGAAACATTTTGTCATGCTGAATAAAAACTGCAACCAACAGGCTGGAGCTGTCTTCCCAGGAAGGGTTTCTAGACCAAGGTGCACTTGACCCTGGCTCCCAGCCCTTTCTGAACAGCCCTGTGGGGGCTTCGGCCACTCCCAAGCCCTTGGTGGGAGCCTGCTCTTGGAGAATGCAGGCAGGGCAGAGGATGATGCTGACCTCAGCAGGCTGTCATCTCTCCCTAGGGGGACCTCCTCTGGGCACCTTCTTGAATCTGGGGGTCTGCTTGAATGTCTATGGCTGTTGTATCCATGGCCTCTGATAGTGGTAATTCCTTCCAGAATCCTCTATTTCTTTTTAGATTTCTATTCTCCGCACACACAAACAACTACAACAACTGTGCTTGTACATGCATCATCAAATGATTCAAAGAATTCTCCCCTTAACATAATAGAAGAAACATAAACTCTGAAGAAAGATCAGCCTCCCAGCAGCATGCTCAGTCCTCAGGGGTGACGTTGGTCCCTTCTACCTCCTGCTGTATTTGCAGAGCTTGACACAGACATGCTCAATAGATAAGTGCACCCTGTGTCAGGGAATGACAGTGCATGCCAGGGGTCCAGCAGGTGGGTGAAGAGCACGAACCCTCAGTGGAGAGCCCAGGTGAACCAGCTAGCCGGACACAGGCCAGTATTGCAGCCTCCAATGGCCTCACCTACACCCTGCTGCTCTGGGGAGCATTTGTTCCGTGAGTGCCTCAGTGATGCCCATGTTCCTCAGTCCAGGCCGCCTGCAGTCTGGGGACCTTGGGACCAGGGTCAGACACTGTGGCGGGGGAGGGAGGAGGCGGTGTCCAAAGAGGCAACCATAGGACAGGCAAGGCAGAATGCCCCCATGTTCAGCCCAGCAGAAATCTCTGATCCACAGACCACTGGCCCTTCCTACAGTCAAGTTCTAGGATTTCTAGTTCCCATGTCTGTTTCTACAGTCACTGATGGGGCCGATGGGGCTGCCCAATGTTAAAGCAGGTCAGTGGTTGATACCGCACCTGAGGACCTGAGAGGCCTTCGGGTGCTTGTCTTCCTACCCAGCGTTCTGAAGACAGTTGTCTAGGAAGCGGAAGGTGGGGGCGCGGGAGGGAGTGAGGTGAGCAGCAGTGAGTCAGTAAGGGCCCAAAATAGAGGCATCAGCACTCGGTGGTGGGCTCCTTTAAGAAAAGCAGCATCGCCCTGGCTGGTGGTGCAGTGGACAAGGCGCCAAAGGTGGCTGGTTCAATTCCCAGCCAGGGCACATAACCAGGTTGCAAGCCAGGTCTCCAGCCAGCTCTGTAGCTGGAGGCAGGTGAAAGGCAACCATACATGGATGTCTCTCTCCCTCTCTGCCTCCCTCCCTTCCCCTCTCTCTGAAAATAATAAATAAAATATTTTTTTAAAAAAAGAAAAGCAGCATCAAGAAACCTCATGAGGTCTGGCCAAGATGGAGGCATAGGTTGACACACTAAGCCTCCTCACACAACCATAAGAAGGATCACAACTAACCTCGAAAACAAAACAAAACAAAAAACAGAACTGCCAGAAAACTAAACTGTATGGAAGTCGGACAATCAAGGGTTTACAGAAGAAATATCCAGACAGGTAACGGGGGGAGGTGGGAAGCTGGGACAGAGAGGGTGCTGTGTGGTCGTAGTGAGGCAGCAGAGGTGGCCGTCAGAATGAGTGGTCCTTCAGTCACCTGTGGCAGTTAAAAGCCAGGAAGGACACCTGGGAGCCATCGGAGCCCCCGTCCAGACGGCACACCCCAGGGTTCCAACAATAAGAAAATCAAGCCTCGTAGCTTTTGGCTGTGGCAACCAGGGGGGTTGGCGCAGTGGAAGAAACTGCACATCTCTCCAGAGCCTGTTTAGAGCCCCCCATGGTCCTAGAAGGTACACAAACCCACCTGCCATCACCAGGGCACAGCTAGAGGGGTGCCAAGTTGCATGCAGGAAGTGGGTGAAGTGCCAGGCAGGCAGCATTGTTCCCCCTCTGACCCTGCCCCATATACTGCTCCACAAAGTGGTAGAACAGGTCGCCTCACCCAGTTGAATACCTAAGGCTCCACCCCTTCAATGTAACTGGTGTGCCAAGACAGGGAGTTAAAGCAGCTCGACCTCATACACAAATACAAACACAGGGAGGCTGCCAAATTGAGGAGACAAAGAAATATGGCCCAAATGAAAGGACAGAACAAAACCATATAAAAAGAACTAAGCAAAACAAAGATAGCCGACCTATCAGATGCAGAGTTCAAAATGCTGGTGATGGCCCTGGCTGGTAGCACAGTAGATAAGGTGCCGCCCTGCGAACCCAAAGGTCGCTGGTTTGATTCCCAGCCAGGGCACATAACCAGGTTGTAAGCCCGATCTCCAGCCAGGTCCGTAGCTGGAGGCAGGTGAAAGGCAACCATACATGGATATCTCTCTCCCTCTCTGCCTCTCTCCCCTACCCTCTCTCTAAAAATAATAAAATAATTTTAAAAACGCTGGTGATAAGGATGCTCAGAGGACTGATTGAGTACAGCAAACACATAATGGAAGAAATGAAGGCTACACTAAATGAAATGAAGAAAAATCCACATGGAATCAATAGTGAGGGGAAGGAAGCCAAGGTTCAAATCAATGATTTAGAACATAAGGAGGAAATAAACAGTCAACCAGTACAGAATAAATAAACAAGAACTAAAAAAAAAAAAAAAAAAAAAAAAAAAAAAAAAAAAAAAAAAAAAAAAAAAAAAAA
>PVIW01001679.1:57715-107483 GCA_004026585.1 Noctilio leporinus | reverse complement strand
TTCTGGGACATCTTCAAAAATGCCAACATTCAAATCATAGGGATGCCAGAAGGAGAAGAGAAAGAGCAAAACATTGAAAGTTATTTTAAAATCTATGAAAGAAAAAAAATTAATGAAAGAAAATCTCCCTAATTTGGTAAAGGCAATAGACATACAAGTCCAGGAAGCACAGAGGGTCCCAAACAAGTTGGATACATAGGGGAACACACTAAGACACATCGTAATGAAAATGCCAAAGGTTAAAGAGAGAATCTTAAAAGCAGTGGGAGAAAAGAAATTAGTTACCTACAAAGGAATTCCCATAAGACTATCAGCTGATTTCTCAAAAGAAACTACAGGCAAGAAGTTTTCAAAGTGGTGAAAAGCAAGGACCTACAACCAAGATGACTCCATCCAGCAAAGCTAGCATTTAGGACGGAAGGGCAGATAAAGTGCTTCCCAGACAAGATAAAGCTAAAGGAGTTTATCAGCACCAAGCCCTTATTATATGAGATATTAAAGGGACTTACCTAAGAAAGAGAAGATCAAAACTATGAACAGTAAAATGACAACAAACAACTATCAACAACTGAATCTGGAAACGAAAACCAACTACTAGAACAGGAACAGAATAATATACGCGGAGATCATATGGAGAGTTGTCAGTGGGGGGGAAAACGGGGAGAATTCGGGAAAAAGTACAGAGAAGAAGAAGCATAATAGGTAGGAACAAAATAGACGAGAGTAAAGAAAATGGAAAAGCCAAAGAACTTACATGCATGACCCATGGACATGAACTAAGGGGGTGATTGCTGGAGGGAAGCAGGGTACAGGGCAGAGAGGGGCAAAGGGAAAAGAACTGGGACAACTGCAATAGCATAATCAATAAAGTATACCTTAAAAAATAAAAGAAACCTCATCGGGTGTGGCCACTCTCCTGCTGCCCCACACAGTAAACCAGCTCAACACCTCAGGTGGACGGGGTGACGTGCGCAGAAGGCCGAGTTTCCCACTGTCTTACTGGCAGACCCTACAGTCGGGGAGAAAAGGTTCAGCTCCTTCCACACTGTGGAGTGGAATCCCCTGGGTTGCTCTGGCCTCAAGCAGACTGGGGAACGGGGCCAAGAGCCCCAGTGGGGCTAAGGTGTCACCACATCCTCCATTCTGGGCTTTCCAAGGGGCTGCACAGAGCACCCCGATTCCTCTGGGAGATTCTAGACTTCTAAGTGGTGCTTTTCATTTCAGTGCCTCCGGGGCGTCGGGCACACAATATACAGTGCCACCTTTTTATTATTATTATTACTATTGAATCATTCAAAAAATATGCAAGTTTCTACTCGTTGCACGAACTTGGCAAGAACTATGCTAGAAAGTGAAAATGAGTCGGGGACTGCCCTGGATTGTGACAGACAGAGGCACTAGTGGGGACAAAGTAGGAAGCAAAGGCACGGATCCTGAGATAGCATGGCATTCCAAGGGAGTCACCAGCTGGACCCAGGCTCATAAAGTTCCTACTGTGTGCCGCACACTGTTTTGGGGTGTGAGCACAGTGGGAAGGAAAGAGACAAGATGTCTTCCCTCGAGGGTGGCCACCTATTTCAGGAGACAGGCCATGAAGACATAGATGATGAATAAGAGGCTCTCAGAAGGCAGAGAGTCCAAGGCAGAAACTAATCAGGCCGATGGAATAGAACATTTGGCAAGGAAAGTGGCCTTAATGGGGGGACTCCTGCTGTTTCAGCCAGAGAAAAGGCAGAGGGGTGGGCGGAAGTGGCTGAAGGGAGAGACACGGAGAGAGGAGAGGGGACTGGCTCCAAGACTGGTGGGAATACTCAGCACATTCCATTTACTGCTCAGATGGTTGTGTGATTTTTCTCCGGCGATGCTTGGACAGGGATGGTGTGACATTGTGGGTATCTGGGCTTAACCAGGGTTGGGACATTGTCGGGAGAAGATGACCGTGGGGAGGAAGGGGTTGTGGGTGTCTGTATGGCAGAGGATCTGGTTTGGAGTGTGGCTTCCAAGCTGGAAAAGGAGGGAGTGAGGATGATGGTTAAGGGTGGAGGGAGGTTCATGGTGAGGAAGGTCCATGGATCCCAGTCACTGTCAGCAGCATCAAATGGGAACAAAATGAAGCCCTAGCTTGTGGCTCAGTGGATAAGGTGCCGGCCTGCAAACCCAAAGGTCACTGGTTTGATTCCCAGCCAGGGCACATAACCAGGTTGCAAGCCAGGTCTCCAGCTGGAGGCAGGGGAAAGGCAACCATACATGGATGTTTCTCTCCCTCTCTCCCTTTTTCTCTCTCTGGAAATAATAAATAAAATCTTTTAAAAAATTAATAATAAAAATGTTTTTTTTAAAAAGGGAACAAAATGAAATGCTCCCTTAGCAGAATATCCTTCTATAAATTACCACTTTATTTTTCCAGATATAAAAATCAGTAGAAAATATAGAACTGTGTAAAGAGGAGAACAAAGAGCTCTTGACCGTCTGCAATTTTCCACCCAGCCTTTCTCCATGACGAGCATCCTGCCTTTTCCGCAGCCGCATGGAGGACTTGCCACATCATTACATGGTCATTCGAACCATGAGTTTCAGTCGTCTACTTGGAACTCTGTGATGGAAGTGGCTGGACTATCCCCTGCTTAACCCCTCCTCCTCCTCCCCCTCCACCTGACATCTTGGTCACTCTGAGGGGCCCTTCTTCCCACATTCTCCGAAAGCCTTGCTTATCTGAGAGCCACTAGGTCAAGACTAGACGCCTGGACCTGCCTGCCCAGGGCAGCAGTCCCCAGGAGAAGGGTGTCTCTGGAGGCCAAGAGCAGAACCTCATAAACTGAGGGGCTCCCAGAGGCCCCTGGGACCTGCAGGCTCAGCACCACAGCAGTGCCTCGTCGTGGTTGCCAAGGTGACTTGGAACCCTCAGATTGCCCGGGAGGTCTCTCAGCACCGGGCTCCCAGTCCAGCTTTTCTTGGTGCAGACTGCAAAGGTGTTCTCATTCTTTCTGACCTGGTTTCCAGGGCTTTTGGTGGTGTTGTGTTGTTTGCTTAAAAAGAAAACACACAGATTTACGTCACCAGGAGGCAAAGACGTCTTCGGCATCCACTAATAAAAATGACCATAAACTCGTCCCCAGACAAAGTGCCCCATAATACTACCTCACAGCCACATTGTGACAATTGAGCCGTGCAAAGACAGAGGTCATGGGACAAAGCGAGACTAGGTCTGCTGGCACGAGCACACCCTCGTCACACTGGCATCTCCACCACGCGATCCCTGCAAAACCAGAACGGATGAAAGTTTGGAGGAAAAAGTGCACTTTCCTTATATAAGTTAAATTGAAAACTGCTTAGAACAAGGCAAAACTTTTAAGGTAGGCAGAGTCTGTCAGGAAAAGCTGGACCAGGAAGGTCCAACCAGCCCTGCCTCAGGGCCAAGAAGTTCTGAGTTCCCCAGGACCTGGGAGGAAATTCTAGAACCTTCTCGGAAGTAAACCACACGCACAAAGCCAGCAGATCAGGTTCAGGGCCTGGGCCACCAGGACTCTCGCATCCCCCAAACCAGCTGGGCTGGCTTCCCCTTTCTCAGAACCAGAGCACAGGTGTGCAGAGGGCGGGGTGGGCCACCTTCCGGTTCCCCCGGTGCTGTCCCGCTGCAAACATGAGATGCTACAGGCCGATGTAATGTGATGCGATACGATCTATTCAGAATCCAAAAGAAGCTTAAGCACCTAAGCAAATAGAGCGAGCACAGAGTCCGGGCGTGCCTATCCACTTTGATGCCAGTTCAGGGCCCAGGGAATCTGGGCGCATACAGAAAGCACCCCTCTGTTGAGGCCGGCCAATACTGCACAGTTCCGGCTGATTTCCCAACGCTGGTTGAAAGATCCATCCTCCCACGTTGCCCGTGGCCGCAGCATGGAGTGTGGACGGGCAGCGGCAGCAGAGCCGCGGAGGAAGCTGGGCTCTGTGGGCCGAAGGCTGGCTTCCAGCCCTGCTCCCACTGTCCCTGCTGTTAGCCCTCTGTGCCTGGGGGCCCCACCCACCCACAGCCTCACCCATCACCTGTGTGGAGCCAGGTCCGCCAAACCACAATGCGGTATCATTCCACATCCATCAAGATGGCTATTGTGTTTTAGACAAAAGCTGAAAATAACAAGTATTGGCGAGGATGTGGAGAAATTGGAACCCTTGGGCCCCGTTGGTAGGAATATAAAATGTGCGGTTGCGGTGGAAAACAGCGGAGGGTGTTCCTCAAAAAAATGAAGCATGGAATCACTGTATGATCCAGCAATCCCAGTTCTGGGCATAGGCCCAAAAGAAGTGAAAGCGGGAACTTGAACCTGCACACCCCTGTTCATGGCAGCATTATTCACAAAAGACGAAAGGCAGAGACAGCCAAACACCGTCCATCCATCCATACCATGGCCTACGGACTATTACTATCTCGGCCTTAGAAAAGGCAGGAGATCTGACACCTGCTGTGCGGATGAATCTCCAGGACTTACACTCGCTGAAGTAAGCTAGTCACAAAAGGACAAATGCTCTACTGGTTCCACAATGACAGAAGGGTCCTAGAGTGGTCAGATGTACCGACAGTGGAGTAGGGTTGCAAAGGGGAGTCCATGTTGAACGAAAGCAGAGTTTCTGTTTGGGATGACAAATAAGTTATGAGATGGATGGTCGTGGAGATGGGACAACAATAAGAATGAATTTAATGCCACAGGCCTGCGCATTTGAAAATGGTTAAAATGGTAGATTTTATGTATTTTTTACCATCGTAAAAACCAATACAAAAATTTTAAAACCAAAAGCAAGCCCCACAGGACCACCTGGCAGCCCTCCACTTCTAGAAACCAGAGGCCACTCTGGGACCGAGGCAGGGCATGCGTGCCCTCTGCAGGTGGACGCAGGCCCACCTGCTGGTCCCAACCTTGTGAAGGGACAGGACTCCCGACCAGGTGGGCCTGGCACAGCTCCTGAGAGACCGACCGTAGAGGCAGCCTTCTCAGCGTCCGGTCTGACTCACAGCCTTTCCTTCTATTTTCAATCATACCCGTGACTCATGATTACATTCTCCTGCAAAAATCCAACAGCACAGACAGACCAAAAGCCCTCCCTCCACCCCCAGGTGACTCACCTCTCTCAGGGAGCCCGCGCCAGCACACATGTGAGGATGGACAGAAGCGTGGGCGGTGTGGGTGCCTGTGCGTGTTCATGTGCCGTGTATGTGCTGTTTGTATGTCTCTGGCATGTGTGTGTGTAGGGGGGGTGTCTGTGTCGTGTGTGTGCATGTGCACATGCGTGCCCATGCTTGGCTCTGGCTGTGGTTAAGGTTATGCTCCCGCTTTGGGACTTTTTAGGGCCCGGCCTCCCAGGGTATCGGCCCCCACTAATAAAGAGGGAAATGAATGTTCTTTGGGTTTTTAGACCCTGAGCACTCCTGGGCGGGGTGCCAGCTGTGGGGACCCAAAGGAATAACCTTGCTCTGTGGAAGGGCATGGGGCCGGCAGAGCGAGGGCTTTGGATGAGGCTTGGGCAGGCCAGGAGCCAGAGCTCTAGGCAGGACAGCTGGTTTCTCCTTCAGAGGTCCCAGCCCAGCTGCAGCCAGGCCCACCGGGGAGCACAGCCTGACTGACCTGCCTGGCCAGGTCATGTGACCACAGGTGTTTTCAAGAAGAACCTGATCAGGATGTCGCCCTCAAGCCATGGGACTGAAAACCAGTAGGCTGGGGCCCTGAGACACCTCCAACCCTCCCAGCCCACCTGGTACCTTGCAAGGAGCCAACCCTCTCCTGCACAGGGTAACCAGGGTGGCTCTAGGCAGGCAGCTGCCACTGCTGGGACCAGTGCTGCAACTGGAGTCCAGCCAGGACATTGTTGACGTGGCCTGAAGCCTGGGGACAATGTCCATTGCCCTAAGGCAAAAGGGAATACCCACTGGGGCTCAGCTGGTCCCAGGGCCCCGGATGGTGGGTGGTCAGGGTCAAACCTGCCCTCCCCGGGTGGCACCCACCTTCCATTAAGATGGCTCAGTGAACCCGCCAGCTCCCCTAACCCACACACCAGCTGAGCTTCAGAGGGGCGAAGGGTGGAGAAAACGGGCCATCAAAATGCAGCCCTACCTCTCACCGCATAACTCTGGGAAGATGTCAGATGTCCTGGCCGAGTGCCACTTCTATCCCTGAGTGCTTGATCCTTATTGGAGTGTTGTCCTTTGAGCCTCACAGCATGAGCTGGGTGGTGGCATGGAGGGGCTTGTTATTTTTATACATTATTATAAACGATGCTGTCATGGGCATCTTTCCCAAAGCTCCTCATTTCTATATGAAATTTTACGTTAGGATAAAGCCTTAAAAATGGAATTGATAGCCTTGGCTGGTGTGGCTTGGTTGGTTGGAGTGTCGTCCTATAACCGAAAATTGGCAGGTTCGATTTCTGGTCAGGGTACATCCCTGCATTGCAGGTTCAGTGCCCCCTGGTCTGGTCATGCATGATCTGCCATCCAGATCATGATGCCTGGTCCTGGCATGTACAGGAGACAACCAATCTATGCTTCTCTCTCACATCAATGTTTTCTCCCTTCCTCTCTCTCTCTAAAAAGCAATGAAAAGGTATCCTTGCGTGAGGATTAAAAACAACAACAACAATAAAGAATTGATAAATGGATAAATGCTCTTAGAGCCTTGGGTACATGTTGCCAAACTACTAGAGGAAACTCCTGACTTTAAATCTTGCCACTACTTAAGAATTTTCGTTTGCTAATTGCAGAAGTGGAAATATGTAGTATCTGCATAAGTTTCCTGGGGCAGCTATAACAAAGCAGTGCAAAATAGCGGGGGCAATTCAAGCAGCTGAAATTTATTCTCCCAGTTCTGGAGACCGGAAGTTGAGAGACCAAGGTGTCCCCAGGCTCCGGGGCAGGGTCCTCCTGGCCTCTGCTAGCTCGTGTCAGTGGTTGACAATACGTTTGTCAGTCCTTGTCATCCCAATCTCTGCGTCCATCAGCGCGTGGCTGTCTTTTCTCCATGTGTCTCTTTTTCTTACAAGGACACTGTCAGATTGGATTAGGGTCATCCTACTGCAATCCTACCTCACCCTAATAAATCACATCCGCGATGGCTCTATTTCCAAATATGATCACAGTCTACAGTTCTAGGGTGAGGACTTCAACATAGCTTTTGGGGAGACACAATTCAACCCATCACAGCATGCGTTCATTTTACCGTGTAATTCTTGAATGTCCCAAGGATTCGCAGCTCAGCTCCCCTGGTGACTTTGTTCTCATGCTGCACGTTCCATTTTGCAGCAGCAATAGCTACTGTCTTACCAGTGGAACAGCCCAGGAGAAAGGCATGCCTTTTCTCTGACAGTCCCAGCCAGTGACTCAGGGAGGCCCTTCGCTGACCAGGTGGGGGTCCCATGTTTGACCTCTGGAGATGAAGTGTAGGTCAGCCCATTGGAATCTCATAGGCTACGAGTGGGAGGAGTGGTTCCTGAGAGCTGTGACCAGATGAATGTCCGGTCTCAAAGGAGTAGTGACACACTCCTTTGAGTGGATAAAATCAAAAGATGTCTCCCAGGAGGGTACATGCTTTTTTTCCCCCTTATTTATTCTGAGAACTCATTTAATATACTAAGGATATTCGTTCTTTATATCTTTCTTACACATATTTTTAAAAGTAATTTTATTGATTATGCTGTTCCAGTTGTCCCCATTTCTTTTTCCCTTGGCTCCCCTTACACATTTTTCTTATGTCTGTCTTTGTAGGGTATTTTTCCCAGATGCCAAATGCTGCCTTTTGGGCTATGTCACTGCCATGGCATCTTACATAATGTAGTGTCATTGCATGATGATGCTAAATCAGAGGACTTTGCCAGGCCACATTCCCTGGGTGTGAACACCGCCACTGAGCAGCAGAGGAAAAACCCACGTCTCGTGTCTTGCGTGTCTCATCCTTCAGTAACTGAATTGGCGTTTACAAGTTTATCTTCATTACTGCAGACGTCACAGCTGAATGCCACAGCAAAGGGACTGTTGCTGCACCTAATAAAAGCTCAGCCGTGCCCATAAAAGTCACCGTGGTTGTGTAGTAACAGAAGAGTGTGCCAAGGGCTACTTCTGCATGAGTAGATCTCAAGTCCGCTCTCAATCGTAAAAATGTGATAAGGAGTGTCCCTTTGATCGCATTCACCTAAACTAAGGTAAATACAATGGTGGCCTGACCCTCCCAGTGGCTGGCACTGCCTGCCTGGGTGGTGCTCTCAGGAGGGCCCTGGAGTCAGGTGGAACCCAAAGTTCGGCTCCTGGCACCGTCCTTCCCAGCCTGGCCCTGCCACTCCCCACTCCACCCCCTTCCCTTCTCTCTTCTCCTTTCTAGGGGGTAGATCCTGTTATTGCCAAGTTCCTAGGAGGGTGTTGCTGTTATCTCTCTGCTTTTCCGCCTTCATGGTCAGGAGCCCAAGTCACATCATTATGTTTAGATTCAAGGGTAACACCATCTCAGTGGTTCCTGGTAATAGGGCTGCTCCGCTGTGACCCAGGAGAACACATTTCTTTTGCACAGCTGGCAGCAATGAGCATGCTGGGTGAGGCCTGGGGCGGAATGTGGCATGGTGACAGGGGCGCCTATGGCCCAAGTTACTGCACAGATCAGGCTTCCTCTCCCACCCTGGAGGAGGTGACTCAGAGGGTGTGTAGGGCCCCTGCCACCCCTCAGGGTACAAGCCTGCTAGATCCTGTCCCCTCACAACCCCTGCCCAGGAAGGAGGTATCCTCAGGGCCACAGAACAACACTTGGGATGGAACTTGGAGGGTTGAGGGTGGAGAACTGTGAGTGACTGACTGGGACAGGATCGCATTAGATGGAAGCATCCCCCCCCAAAACAGGCATTGTATTACTCAGAATTCACCAGAGAAATAAAACCCATAGGGCCCGTTGATAGGTAGGTAGGTAGGTAGCAGGTAGGTAGAGCTGGATAGATAGATCAGATAGATCTATTGTGAGGAATTGGCTTCCATGATTTTGGAGGCTCACAAGTCCTGAAATCTGCTGTTTACAACCTGGGGGTTCAGGGCAGCTGGTGTGAGGGCCTGAGAACAAAACGTGTCCACGTTCTAAGTCCTGGTCTGAGTCCAAGCGGGAAGAGCGGGTGTCCCAGCTCAGAGGGGACAGTAGGAACAGCGAGACAAGGAGCCACTCCCCTCCCTTTACCTCCGGGGAGAAAGAGCTGGCCGGAGCACTCCTCATGCCTTCATTCCACAAAGCTCCTGACTTCAGAGGCGGGGCAGGACCAGGGGAGAAGGGTCGCCCCGGGGCTGGGCTCCCCACCACTCACCTCTCTTGCTGCCCCTCGAGGGCTGCTTTGGAGAGGCACCAATTTCTTGGTGGGGTGGGAATGGGGAGCTGGGGGTTGGCCGAGCCATCACAGAGCAGCAATGTGGGTCCCCGTGTTGGTGAGTTGGGGACAACCCCCCCTTCTTGGAATTGTACTGTATTTAGTACACAGGATTGAATTTTCTTCCTTTTTAGAATAAAGGAAGAAATCACTCTGCAAAATCAGGAAAACGTTTGCAAGTTCTTCAGGGACCCAAACATGCCTCCAAGCACAGACTCACACTCTCTCACGCGCACCCTCATGCTTCACCCCAACACACCTGCACACACACACTCGCATTTGAACACACAGCTCCCTCTGCCCCCCTTTGGTGGGCCCCTTGCACAGCCCCTAGCTCCCCTGCTCCCCACCCCCACTGCATGCTTTCCCACTTCCCTTCCCAGCCACCTGGCATTGCTGCAGGCCTCCGGAGGTGTGACAGAAGTCGTGCCAGCACACACTTGGCTAAGCCGTGTAAACACGCCTGTCGAAATATGTACTGAAGGCTGCCTCTTGGGCCCGCTGGACGTGCTTCCTGACAGGAAGACCGTGGTCCCGAGGCCCACTAGGACAAGGTCAGCGGGTTGGCCCGCAAGGTCCTCTGGCTGCCGGAAGCAGGCTGGGGCTGGGCATGGCCGCCTGTAGGGCAAGGCCTTGGCCTTGCAGGTCCAGAAAGGCCAGCTAGGACACAGCAGGCATGCTTAGGCACAAAGGCACCCCCAATTCTATTAGCCAAGGGATGTGAGTGCCCAGGAGGCAGACCCTGGGGGGCCTTCACAGAAAAGCCAGGTCTCGGGTCTGAGGGTCCCAGGCTGGAGGCAGGAGGAGGAATGGGGCCTGAGGCTGAGTGACAGCCAGCAAGAAGACAGTCAAGTCAGAGGGGACAGTAGGAGCTCATGGGAGTGGGCTTCCTGCCCAGACCTCTCTGTGTGGCAGGCTCTGAGGGTCCCAAGACGGACCCTGGACCCGACTGATTAACTGCTGCACAGATAAAGTCTCATGTAGCAAGTACCAATTTCCTCTACGCTGACCGGTGTCCTGGGAGGTGGGAGGACCAGATCCTTGTGAGGACACTCATCATCAGGGCGGTCACTGAGAATGAAGGCTATGGTCCCTTTGTACTGGCTGCCAGCAGGTGACAAGCCCTCCCCCAGAGACCAGTCGTGTCCCCATGCCACCCCCACTGTGACCTGACACTTGCCCAGTTCCGGCAGGAGTCAGGGACCGACCAACCAACCAACCAGCAGCTTCTGCAAGGGTCACTGGGTCCATGCCCATTTCACACAGGGACAGCCTGTCTCTGACCTTGTCCCAGTTCTGGAGGTACTCACCACCCCCTCCTGAATGCCAGCCTTGAACCTGAGTCCTGAGAAGCTGCGTTTCTGGATCCCAGAGCTGTCACAGAAAATGGTTCTCACCTTGGCTTACGGGGTGCAAGGAGGCTATTCTCTTTGGCTTGTGCCCCCGCCCCACTTCTCAGGGCCGATCCCAAACCCCAAGAGCAAAGTCTGATCCACAGGGCCAGGCGTGGTGGGTGAATCTCAGCTTCCTTGTCCAGCAGGCTCTGTGCGGAGGGTGCCCTTAGGACCCTCCCAGGGCCCCTGGGAAAAGTATCTTCCCTTCTTGTCCCACCTCCTGGCTGGGCTTCCCAAGACCGCCTCTGAATACACCCCTGCACCCAAATCCCTGCCTTTGGGGGAACCTGAACTAGGAGCACTTAAGTTGTCCGGAGCAAACATAGGAATCCCAGTGTGCCAGACACCAAGGTCCCTTCTTTTCCTTTCCACCCCCAGCAGCACCAGGGATGGCAGAGCAGGGCATGCTCCTTCAGCCGAGTTAAAAAATGCCACCAAGAGTCAGAGTGGCCTGGGGGTTGGGGTGAGGGGTGGGCGGGGAGCGGACGCACGGAGCCCTTTGCTGTTAGGCTCAGCCGTCCTGTGATCCTGTGACGTCAACCATCAGCCGGTGTTGATTCCTTTGCTCTCAGAGCCGAGCCCAAGAACCCCCACCTTACGCAGATGAGGTTGGAAGTAACCCCAGCTGCCACGAATGGCTGGTTTAATCAGGGAAAACGGTGGAGCCCGTTAGAACTCTGCTAGAATGAATGATCTTCCTCACCTGCTGTTGGAAAGCCCTTCCCAGCCGCAGCGGAGCTGAATCAGGGTGTCCCTGCGGGAAAACCCCACCAGCTGTGCCTGCCCCTCCCCCAGCGTGACCCTCGGGGGCTTCCTGGGGACCCACCTTCCGGAAGTCTGAGATATTAAAATCCAAACTTCGATAAAGGCAAGTTATCGAGGACTTACTTATTTACTTATTTTTGCCTAGTGGTTCCCAAAGGATTCCTCTAAGTTTGGCCTGACGAACGGATCGTATTTCAAGTGCAGCTTTCCCTTAGACAAGTCACTGCAGGTCCGCACACCAGGTGCCTGCAGGAGAGGAAGGAGGCTGGGGGTAGGCTCTGTCTGCTCCCTGAGCCCTCCTGTGTCACGGTCGACCCTGTGTGTGTGTCTGTGTCCTCCTCTCCCCTCATAGGGACACTGATCCTGTTGGATCAGAGCCCACCCTAATGGCCTCATCCTACTGCCATCACCTCTGGAAAGGCACAGCTCCAAATATAGTTACATTCTGAGCGGCTGGGGGTCAGGGCTTCCACAAAGGAACTTGGGGGACACATAAGCCACAGCAGCGTGAAGAAGTGGCCTTCCATAAGACAGCTGCTCGGTCGTGCCGTGTCTTGTTTTCAGGGAAGGAGGAAGAGTCCTCATCTCCCCCAGGCCAGGGCCCCAGGGAGTGCAGGAAGAGGACTAGGGAGGCATTAGCTGTTTCTCAGCTCCTCTGCCTGTTACCCCTCAGGGCCTAATCCCACCAGGGGGCCTGTCCTGCCGGTCTGGTTGTGGGTTTTGTCAGGCAGCACCCTTAGTGGGCAGCACCCAGATATCCCGGTGAGTGTGGCTCAGTTGCCATCGCCCAGGGGTCTGGCAGGCAGAGTAGGTGCTGCTAGTCCAAGGGGCAGGGGCTGGAACCCCACAGAGCCTGCATTCACACCCCCCAGACTCCACGGGAGGATATGCTCTGTCTTCACCTTGCTGGAGCCTTCTCTGATGACCTGGGTGGAGCCTGGGCTAACTCGGGGTCTGCAGGCTGTGCCCCAGAGCGATGCCAACTGTGTGCGCCTGTCTTCACGTCGAAATTAAAAATAGACAGAGTACAGCCTCTTACCTACCAACCAGCACCACCTCTCAGGTTTCCCTCTGCAAAAGGAAAACTGCACTCGGACATGCCAGCCCTCCTGGCCCCCTGGGTGTGGCGGGGTCATCCCCTTGGGCTCTCTCTGCCAGCCCCTCCACTGCATGCCCCTGCTGTGCTGGGAGAGGTACCCCGGGAGTGTCCAGACCCAGGCAAGCTCCCGGAGCTCCCTGGGGCTCTTGAGACAGTAAGCCTCTATTTTGAAAGATTCTTTTTGCCAAAGCTTTTTAAAAAATCAATTTGAATGAGCCATTGTATCAACAGAAGACAGCACTAGGCCTGGCCTTGCAGGGGCAGCAGTGACAGGCCATGGCCAGGCAGGAGGCCAGAGGGGCAGGGTCCACCCTCCCCAGCTCCAAGGTGGAGCCTGGGAGGGCTGCCAGCTTCCTGTGGACCCGTTCGCACCCTCTGCCCCAATGCCCAGACACAGGGGTGAGGGGAAGCACCCACGTGCAAGAGTGATAGGATGAGCCGTGTTTCTGGAAGGTTCTTTTTAAGTGCAGAGTGATGCCATGAACCCAGGCTTTCTCATCAGGGGCTGAAGTCAGCTAAAGGGCCCTCAGATCCAGTGGAAGGAATTCAGGCAACCCTTTCCTCCTGGGCCGTTTCTACCAGGTCTGAAAAGTGGTCAAGGGAACACCAGGGGTTGGCACAATGTCCTTTTCAACATGGCCCGGCTGCAGCTGGGCTGCACCAGCCCGCGGCCTCCAGGCCTGGGCCCGGCCCTGCGGTCACTCCCAGATCCTGCTCTGTTTCTCAGGCTTGGAGTCCGGCGCCGGTGGACCCCGGAGGGTGGACCCTCCCAGGACCCAGTCATGCCTAGAGACGGTAAGAAATGTGTCTCATGGCTCGCAAGCCGCCTTCCATGTGCAAACTCACCCTTCCAACACCAAAATGCTCAACACTCCAGCTGGGCCACCCTCCCAGGGCCAGGTGCCAGAAGCCAGAGACGTCCCTCTGCTCCAGCCTGCCAAAATGGTGCAAACCACCTAATTCTAAGCCTGCTGACCTGGCCTCACTCATTCCTTTCCTAGAAACCAATGCTCTGGCCGCGTTGCCCCTCCCCACCTCCTGCCTGGCCCAGGTGCTTCCCTTGAGAAACTCTGCATGGGGGCCCCTCCTCTTGGGAGTGGTAAGAAACCAGCTCTTCTCAGGGGCAGTCACCTCCTGACCTATTGGCCTCACACACCCAGAGGCCCCCATGGGACCTGTGGGACTTGGAGCCCTTGCTGGGTGGGTCCCCTTGTCCATGTCCCCATTTCCTCATGGGGGAGGGTCAGCCGCTGTGCAGCAGCTGTCCGCAGAGAGCCAGCAGCGTGGGGCTGTCATAACATCCCTGGGTCTGCAGCGCGCTGCCTGAGCACCTCGGGTACCTGGAGAGGGAAAGGGTGTCCAGGACTCGCCCCTGGACCAGGACACTGGGCAGCATCCTCTGAGCCGGCCTGGCCCCGTTCCCCAGTCGCTGTCAGAACGACCTCCCAGGCTGGGACACTCACTGCACCCCCCTCCCAATGCAGCATCCATCCCCCGCCTCTGTTTATTTTCCAGCTCATTCTGGTGGAAGGGCTGCAGGAGCCTCACAGCCAACGCTTCCGTCCTCCAGGACCCTATAATCTCACCACATTCCCTTTCCTGCACACCACCCCTGGGCCAGCATCTTCACCTGTCATCCTTCCTGTCACCTCCACCCCCGAGGGCTGTGACTCAGCCTTACTAATTCCCCAGCTCTGTCCCCTTCCCCCCAGGGCACGTGGTTCTCTGCTGTGCTGAAACCAGAGGAGCCCTCAGATCCTTGTTCCTCACATACTTCCATCTGCAGGCTGATGCCCACCTCTCGCCCTCCTGGTCCTTAATTCCCCAACCAGGGGCAACTCTGCTGCCCCTAGGAATCCCCAGGATCTGAGACGATTCTCCCCTCATCTCTCATCCTGCCCTGGCATGCTGGCTGCCCCCCACATCGCTCAACTGACACTCAAGGGCTCTCTCCCAGGACGTGCCAGAAGTGACAGGCAGAGGGGCCTGGAGACCTGAGGGAGGCTATGCCTCGGGGGGACATTGGGAACCCACAGCTCAGGCCTCTCAGGGGCAGGACCAGGATGGGGTGTCTCCTCCCTGGAGGGGCAGACCTGGGTATACCCCTTTCAAAGCCTCTCCTGAAACTCTTCAGAGAAGAGAGGGTCCCTGCGCTGGAAGGGAGGGCTCTGGTGGGTGGGGTTAAGGTCTTAGCCGGAGTCCCAGTGGGTCACGAAGATGGCACAGTGGACTCCTGGCCTCAGCAGAGATGAGGGCATCCCCTCTAACCAGAGGACATCAGAAGAAGCAGCGCCAGAACCTGCTGACACAGCCCCGGCCTCTGCCCACCCGCTCGAGTCTCCTGGGACGTCCTGGCAGATGTGACCAACAAGCAGGGAGGGCTGAGCAGACGTGGTCCTTCCCCAGACTCCGACTCCTGCAGCTCTGGGGGCAGAGGAAGCCCGTTCACAAGGGCCCCTGGCTTTGTGTTTGGATCTCGACTCAGGCTCGCTTGGCTGGCCAGAGACACAGCCGTCACTGTCAGTGACTGGGAGAGCATGCACCCTCCCCATCAGGACTGGGCACCCAGGCACCCCATGAGCTGGAGCACATTTGTCCGCTCCCACCCCTCACTCCTTCCCCAGCCCACCCTCCAGCCTCCCGGAGGCAACCTCTATCCTGAAGCACCCTTACATTTTACCACGAATCTCTAACCCACATAGTGTTCTGTTTTGCTTGGTTTTGGCCTTCATTCAAGTTGAAGCATGTATCATGAAATGTCTTGCAATTGGCTCTTTTTTACTCACTACTGTGTTTCTTTTTCACGGCTGTAGACTATTCCACACGTAATTCCACTCGCACAATTGATGTATGAATGTGTTGGTGATGAGCAGAACATCTGGAACATTCTTGTCCGTGTGCCCTGGTACCTGAGAGGTTTCTCTAGGCTATAAACTCATCTCTCTCCTGCATTCATCATTCAGCCAAGTGGCAGGGCATGTGCCAGAGGTGGCAGCACTGGCAGGCAATGAAGGTGCATTTCTCAAGGTTCTTTATTGGTTTCTTGATCATCATAGTTACATTCTCAAGACAATGGGCCCTTCCAGGTAGAACACACCTGGGCTTGGACAGTGTCTGAGACCTGGGTGGGCCGGGGACAGGGGGCAGGAGAAGGGCAGCAAGGCTGGTGCAGCCAGACACCCCACCTCCCTCTCGCAGTATAGATGTGAGGACGCGGAGGCACTTGGGCAGGCCTGGCGCATGGGGCTTCTCCAGTGTGCAGGGAAGAACCCGTTGCAGACCTACCTGTCCTTTGACGAAATAAAATCGAAAGGAGCACCTAGGAGAATGAAATTAAAAAGCAAAGGTACACAAAAGGCAGGCCAGCACTTTCACCGTTACATTCACGTTGCATCAGCTGTCAGATGGGCGGGTGGAAGAACAGGAAAGGCCAAGTGAGCCAGGTGCAGGGGGCAGGAGTTACGGTACAGAAGAGTGAAGGGAGGTGAGGACAGATGACCTGGAGATGGGAAGGTCCTGGGATGCTGGAGGGATTATGGGGCCAAGCGTGAAGGGCCCCAATCCCATGACTATCCCCCGCCCAGAAGCGGGCCCAACTCACCCAAAAGTCCTGCTGGGCCACCCACCCTGAGACTCAGTTTCCCCACATACGTCATCGGGACACAAGGGACCTGCCTGGGAGTGCAGTAAAGGTGACACTTTGAGGCCACGCTGAACAGGCACACAGAGCCCGTAGGTCTGCAGCACCTGCTTTCACAAACAGGGACAGGGACTGCGCCATGTCTTACTAAATGACAAAAAATGGCTCCCCCATTAGCTGCCGGGCAAGTGAAGCCTGCACTGAGCTGAAGCTCTGGGGCTTCCCGGGGGCGAACAGCCCAGGTGGAGCCCCTCCTCCAAGGCCTGCGGCTGATAGCAGGCTCCTGGGGCCGGCCTCACCGCAGCTTCCTTATCTGCCGCGACAGGCCTGGATGCCTTTCTAATTCGGGGCTTTCCAAGCGGCCGGGGCTCCTTACATGGTCAACTGTGGCCTGATTACCCCAGCCTAGTCATCAGCTCTGGGTTCAATCGCCTGGCACATGCCGCAGCCCCTCCCGCCACCCCACCGCAGGTGGGAAGGGTCACTCCCACTGAGTCTCCGGTACATGCTGTTCCACACCCCGCCTCCGGCTTCCTCTGGGCACCTGACAGGGGGCTGCACGTGGGGCTGCACGTGGCTCGGGGGGCCCACCTGCCCCTCCGCGCCAGAGGCCCATGCAGAGCAGAGCCTGCCAGCTTCAGCCACTTACCATGTGCGCTTCCCTTTCCACTTAAACATTGCGCGCTCCCTGCTAAAGAAGAAACATTGCTGAAATCTAGGAAGTTCCTAATTGGAAAAGGCAGCTGATTCATCTCAAGGGCTCCAGACCCAGCGGGCGCAGGTGTAGCACAGCTAAGGGTGGCAGCCCTGGCACACCAGCCCCCCGTCCCCATGTGGCAGAAGAGGGACGGGGCAGATGCCCTCCAGCCAGTGCCCGTGTGGAAGCTCAGGACCCGCTCCCCAACAGCCAGAGTGAGGTCTGGGCTGTCATGGGCCTTTCCCAGGTCCCTACGTCCTCTGCCCTCTCGAGGGGGGCTGTGGGGGCTCCCTGTGGGCCCCCATGGGGATTTGGGGTCCACGGCTATCTCTGAGCTCCGGTGCTGTGGGTGCCAACCAAGGGTCCCTTGATGGAAACAGCAGGATCCGGGTTCTAAAGAAAGCCCTTCATGAACGACGCTGCCCACGTTGGGTGGGCTGCTTCCTGGTGCCCCTGAGGTCGGCTGTCAGTGGGAGCTGCCCTCTGCCCGAGTCCGGCCCCTGCTGCCTCTTCTCTGTCCCCCTCCATCTCTTTTGTGACCCCAACTCCCACTGAGGGGGTCCTTCACTCCCTTCAGCTGACCCCAGCTCTACCCCTTTGAGGAGGGGGGCTAGTGTCAGGCGCCTGAAGTCAGGGGCTCATATGAAGATGGGAGGAGTTGGTGCCCCCACTGTGAGCCCAGGGGCACCACTGAGTGTCCCAGTCCGTCCATCCATCTGTCCCAAGTGGTCCCTCCAGGCTCCCACAGTCAGCTTAGGCCCAGACTCCGTGGGTTGAAGGTCCCCAAGACCCAGCAGCCCCTCTCTGCCCCTCCGGGTGCCCACCTCACCCCTCAGAGGCCATCTGCCCCTGGGTCGGGAACACGGGTTTAGTTCACACTAGGGGCAGGGGATTCACGCTTTTCTTGTTCGCAAGGACGGCAGCTCCAGCAGCTCCGGCAGCTCCGGGTGGGAGGTTGTTCTGCTACTCTTTCCGGAAAGTCCAGGACAGGAGCCCCCTTCTTCAGAACTTACCTGCTAATTCCCGAGATTCACCCCCTTTCTCAGGCCCGTGAGGCACCCCCTGTGCAGGCCCCTAGGTCGGGGACAGTGGAGAGCTTCACCCAAACTTTCTAAATGAGACCTTTTCTCCATCTACCGAGTTTACCCCTAAACTGACTCCACCCCTCTCCTCCCCCCACACCCCCCAGGCAGGGGACCTGGCTGGGTCCTGACCATTTTCTTCATCAAATACCTTCCGGGTGGGGAGGGGGCCCCGAAGCAGGAAGAGGCCCTTGGAGAAGGCTGATGTCCTTGCGGGATGTATGCTCAGTCGCCCGTGCTGCGCACGAGGTGTGGGTGTCCCAGGAAAACCCAGACACCCTAAGTCCTCCGGGAGCCTTCAGCCAGGAGGGAGCCTGCCACGTCCTCAGCTCTAACCACAGCGCCCAAACTTGGCGAATACGCTGCAGCCCAACGCGACTGTCTACACAGGCTGCCCCTGTGCCCCTCGCCTCACCTCCCTGCCCCCAACTAGGACCCACTTGGGGACACCCCTCCTGAGAACGTGGGTCATGGCTGGAAGGAGAGGGGCTTCCAGGGGCTGGAGGCAGACAGAGGGGATGGCAAAAACCAGAGAGAGTGAATGTGACACTGTTTTGCTTGCTGCCCGTGACACAGTCCGTTCCCAGGCACATTCTAACAGGGACACATGCGCCGGAGAGGGTCAGAGACACGCACCCTCCTGGGGCCCCAAACCTAAATCACGCAACGTAGAACTAAGAATCCTGACCTCCCACTTTCTTTCAAGCACAGACACCGTTCCTGCTCTCCAAGTCTCCTCCACTCACAAGGGGTCCAGGAGCACCCCGCTCCCCACCCTGGCCGGGCTCTCAGGACAAGTGACCCCTCCCAGGGACCAGGCTCCTGGGGGAATGCTCTGAAATGGGTGCAGAGAGAATGGGGCAAGTGTCAGCCCCTTCCTGTGGTGGGACAGGGTGTGCCCTTGGCCTTGCAATGGGTGGGTGGAGCCTATGCCTTCACCAGCTGGGAGACCCCCCCCACACACACACACACATTACCCCCTTCCACACCCCTGCCTGTGAGGTGGAGCCGTGGGGTTGGTGCCGGTGGTGTTGAGAGGCCCTGGGAAGGGGTGGGGGGCTGTGCCCTTTTCCCAGGAGGTCAAACAGCTTCATCCAGGAGGAAACACAACGAGGGCCTCACCAGGACACTCAGAGCCAGGGGCTTGCCTGTCCCCTTTGAGGGGCACAGAGGTGGGCACAACCTACAGGGACAGACCCGAGTGTGGCAGCTCAACCCAGAACAGAGGAGAGGTATGAGGGGGTCCCCATGTTTCCAGCTGTCTGAGTGCCCTGGGAAGAAGAGCCCGACCGCCCGGCACCCTGCAGTTCGGAGCCGAGGCAGCCCTGCCAGCAGACATGGGTACCCATGGCATCTTCCTGCAGGCTCGCCCATGCACAGTTTTCCATCAGGGCACCTGGGCGGAGACACAGAGCTCCTGGAAATCGCCCTCCCAGTTGGGACCAGCGGTTTGCTGGGTGCCCAGGGACGTTCCCTGCTGAGATCTTGTTCACAGGGCACCTGTCTCTGGCCCCCTAAACTCCACCAGGAGTTTAGAGTCTGCATGTAGGGCCCCGAGGACCTGTCGAGGACCTGATGTGGTCCAAAAAGGGATTACCTTCTAAATAAACCTGACCAGCTCAGGGGAGGCCCTCATTGGTGGCCTTACAAACTCAGAGACCTGAAGTCACCACACAGGATGATCCAAAATGAAAACTTTGTACCTAAAAGTGAGTCAACAATGATAGTCACATCCTAGGCTAGTGTATTCCATGACAAAGGTCACGTTCTATCTTAACTGAGCCTGTCTATTGTCTTTTTTGCCTCTAAGATAACATACTTTAGGAATATCTGAGCAACCCCCCTTTTTCCAGACCCCTCAGGGCACAACCTCCCCCCTGAGCAGGAAACCACAAACTTCTCATTGGTATTACCCTGTAGCCCAAATACCACCTCTCTGTGCTGTTAATGTTTTCGCTACCTGCACCCACCAATGTTAGAAGTATATGTCTCTCCATCTTACTCTTCATCCAATCCCAGAGATTTCCCCGCCTTGCTTTCTCCCGCCTCCCCATCCACCCTCCTTACTGAAACTGGAGGGCGGAGGGCTCCTGCTGACGGTCACCACTCAGCCCAAAAGCAAAAACAGGGACTGGATTATAATTGCGCTTTTATCCATCTCAGAGGCCAGCAATCTGAGAAGGTGGCTGGTAAACACCCTAACGTCCACCTCCCCTGGGCTTTCAGGAGCAAGTCTACCTGGTGGAAATGTGGGGATCTGAGGTGGGGGTGGGGGCGGGGTTCCTAGGGGCTAGTGCAGATGGACTGTTTCTCTAGGGAGTCCGGGAGGAGAAGCTGAAAGGGGAGAGGCAGGTTCCTCCCCAGTTGGCTGCCCTTGTTCCCGTGCTGTCTCTCCGCTTCTGGTCCGTGGCATCCGCATTCCGCGCTTCCAGACCCCTGCGGTTCACGGCCAGGGGCTGCCCTCTATTCTCCCGTTAAGGGAGGAGGTGGAAACTGCTCCCAGGTGTCCTTGGTTAGGGGAGATAAGGTCTCGCGAGCCACCAGCTGGCTGTCAATTGCTTCAACTGTTTGGCCTTGTTTCACTGGCTTCTCAGTTTCTCAGTTCCACTCACCCAGGAATTTTCCTAGCTTCTTACCGTTCTGTCTCAAAAGTGTCATTCTCCAGAGCATTTTCTCAACCTGTGAAGACTGCGCTTCGTGGCAATTGTCATCATTTTGTCTCAAATAAGCTCATAAGACAATTCGCTGCAGGCCTGGATGTCTCTTAGGTTGACGCTGATGAAGGGGCCGGGGGAAGGGCTGGGGGAAGGGCCCGAGGCCTCCAGCGAAGCACCATAGATCCGAGGGTCAAACAGCAGAAAGTATCCTCAGTGTGGGGGGTCAGAAGGCCACTTCTCACATAGGGAGTCACATCTCTGCCACTCGCCATGGGTCCCACCAGCTCAGAGCCAGGGAGAGAGGCAAGAACACAAGGCCCCACCCCTGTGAATCATCTCTCCTCCAGCCCCCTCACCTCATTTCCAAGACCCCTGTGTCACCCCCTTGTCCCAAGCCCTTCCACCCCTAGACTCCTGCTTCCAAGGTGTTTCCTGTCCCCTTTTCTGGGCCAGGGCTGTCAATTCCGCAGGCCTCTCAGCCAGTGGGAAGAGGCCTTGGGTGGATGTTGTCCCTGGTGTGGGCACAAGGACACATCACTCAGCCCCCCCCCCCCCCCCCCCCCCCCCCCCCCCCCCCCCCCCCCCCCCCCCCCCCCCCCGGTGCATCTGGGGCTCATCCAGGCCTCATGGACCAGCTCTGGAGCACGTCACTGTGACCTGGACGTGAGCCAGCCCCCTCACCCTCTGCCTGAGGGTGAACAAGAAAGGTTACCCTCAACCCTCCCAGGCCTTCAATCATTTGTCCAAGGACACCCAACTGCACAAGGTCAAGGTCAGTTCCCATGGGAACTGTGGCTCCTCCCATGGTTTTCTGTATGGAGAACCCTGCACGGAGGGTTGGGGAGCCTGTGACGTGGAAGCCCCTCAGCAGGTATGTGGCAGGGTCTTCACCAGAGAAGACACAGAACTCCCTGAAGGAACCCCTGAACTGGGGGTGCCCCACGTTGGGGAAACCCTCACCTGAGCAGTGTGAACGCGGGGACCTGAGTGTGCCTTTTGAGCCACCCCAATTTGCAGTGTCCCTACTGGGGTGCCTGGCATGAACCCTGGCTCCATGCCAGTCAGAACACCCCACCGCCTGCACGAACACCACCATGAGCTCGCTGGGGGCGTCAGCCCTCCTGTGGCATCCCAGCATTGCCTCTGTGACCACCTGTCACCTAGGGACATTGTGGAGCCCTGTGACCTCTTAGAGTTTTCTGCCTCACTGTGTGACCTCAGCATGTCACCATGCGTGTCGTCTGTGCTCCTCGGTGAGATGGGTAGAAAAACGCTAGAGAATTAGCCCGCTGCGGACACATGCAGCCAGCGGACGACTGATAAAGAACAAGACGGACAGACAGATGGACATCGACAGCAGGTGTCCTAGGGGAACATGATATTCA
Organism: Noctilio leporinus; assembly: GCA_004026585.1. NCBI lineage: Eukaryota > Metazoa > Chordata > Mammalia > Chiroptera > Noctilionidae > Noctilio > Noctilio leporinus. The sequence continues at coordinate 85,386 of PVIW01001679.1, read as the reverse complement.
GAACTACAGCGTAAGGCCAGCGGGGTGGGGGGAACCTGACCGCGGACAGCCTTGGATGACGGAGGGCTCTGAGGAGCAGCCCACCTCGGGGAGCAGTGGGCCCTGGGGAAGAGGCTGCCTCTCAGCCTTTCCTCATCTGTCCAAGGAGACTGAGGCCTCTCCAGCCCAACCCTCCTTGAATCCTGAGAAGGAAATCACTCCATACCCTAGACCCACTGCTTCAAGAAGGGGAAAAAAAGGACTGGCTTGTACAGATTCAAGTGCAAACAAGAGACAAGAAGCAGCGAAGGAGTCTGAACGCTGCTGCCTCCTGTCTGACTCAGGAATTTTATACGCGTGTCGTTGACAAAGGACCCGGCCATCTACATACATGTTACTCCAACTTTATGACGCTCTGGGAAAGGTACCACGGTGGAGACAGTAAAAAGCAAACAGCTCGGTGGCTGTCAGTGACGGGGAGGAATGAACAGGCAGAGCACCGGGGGTTTTTAGGACGGTGTGGTGTTCTGTATGATCAGTAGGGGGGCACGTGTGTCATCATTCATTGGTCAAAACCCAGAGAATGTACACCCCAAAAGGCAAATCCCATTGTAAACGATGCACTTTGGTTGACAACCATGTCTCGGTATCGGCTCATGGATTACAACGCATGTAGCAAACCGGCTGTGGGGAGTGAAGGAAGGGGATCTGGGGAGTGGCAGGAGGTGGGAGGCGGGAAGCTGTATTTTCCCATCCAAGTTTAGGTAAAGGAGAAACGTCTCTAAAAATATTAAATATATTCATTTAAAGAGGAGGAGGTGAAGGCGGGTCGGGCGGCAGCCTGGCCGTTCCAAACAAATCCGATGGCCTGGCCGAGCCGCCCTGAGCCCCGCACCATGGAGAGGCTGGCCCAGGAGCAGCGCCGGCTGATAAGATGCCGGGTCTCCGTCCACGCAGGCGGCAGTCCCAGAGGCTCCGGGCTGAGCCTGGGCAGCGAGCCAGGCCAGGCCGCGTTTGCTTTCATTTGCTGTGACAAATTGCCACTTAGCCTCATGATGCCACTATCATGATTTACGGGAGCAGGGATGATGGAAACACGGGGAGCCGGCCCTCTGAAGGGCCCTGTTTGGGGCGTTCCTGGCAAGTTTCATAGCTGGTCACCTGTCACCTAGAGGACCATTGGGCTAACATGGAAGCTCCAGGCCGGTAGGCAGTCTGGAGCTAGTGCCACGCCGGGGTGACTGTGCTCACCCCACACCCAGCACCCCCTCCTCCACCGCAGCCTTCAGCGCCTCCAGTGAATGGGGTGAGGTGGAAATGCTGCCCTTGGCATTGGCGATTGGGTACAAAACGGTTCCCTGTGTCTTGCCCGAGGCCCCTGTTTCTGAGTAAATTCATTTTTCTAAGCATCCCCTCCCCCCACATTCCTAAGTCTACTCCCTGCCCCCAGGCTGTTTCCTTAGCCGGTTTTCTCCCCCAGGATCCCAGGAGAGGCTGGAGCCTTACAAACAGCCACCTGCTCGGCTGTGTGCTGGTGTGGGCCGGGGTGGCGCAGAGCCAGTGTCTTCCCACAGCGGGGAGAGGAGAAATTCTGGCTCCTAAATCCCCAGGAAGGACACCCACCCACCCCTTTACTACAGGAACCAGTTGTTCTTGGGGAAACTGCAAACAAGACCAGCTTCCGCCTACGACAGGGCCTGGAGCCCAAGGAGGTGAAGGACTTGCCTGTAGTCCTGTCGTCAGTGATGGCAGGGCCAGGCCGAGAGGAGGATCGTGTCACCCTGCTGTCCTTGAGGGGCCAGTATCCTCACCACCACCTTCTGCCACTTCCGGTGACAGAGGCAGCTTAGTTCTCACCTTGGCCCATTAAACAGACCGGTAAATGGGAGCTGTGTGGTACCTAGACAGACGGTGACCATTTCACAAAGCACACAAGTATCGCCCATGCTGTTGCACACCTGATACTAATACCACCGTCTATGACAGTCAACCCTCAATGGAAAAAAGACATACAATAACCGAGCGAGGCTGTGATCCCCGAAGGCAGTGAAAATCCCTGGGAGATAGGTGATGGAAGCCGTCACCATGTTGGGCCTGAATCTACTGTCACGTTGAAGCGCTCCAGCAAGTGACAGAGCCACCGGCGTACAAGTCTCCTGAGGGACACCACCTCTGAGGGGCGGTCCCGGTCCCCCTGGCCCCACCCCACAGGAGCCTCTTAGGTCTCCAGTTTACAGTTCACAGGGAACTTGGGAACAGAGGAGCCTGTTAAGTGGCACTGAGGGGATGCAATGGGCAAAATCCAGAATGTAGGAAGTTCTACTAGACAAATGACCAGGTACCTTTAACCCATGCGTGACAATGAAGTGGGAGAGGCAGAGGGGTGGGAGAGCGGAAATAAGAGTTGAGAAGAGCCTTCAGAGTCATTTTAAGCTGTGGACGCTTCGTATTCAAAGAAACCACCTCCAAAAAGTAGATGCTCTTTTATTTTTTAAAAAAAGATTTTATCTATACATTTTTAGAGAGAGGGGAAGAGAGGGAGAGAAATATTGATGGGAGAGAGAAACATCTATCGGCTGCCTCTTGTACATGCCCTGACCAGGAACCGAACCAGCGACCCTTCGCCACGTAGGGCGGTACCCAACCCACCGAGCCACCCTGGTGAGAGCCAAGAAGTAGGTTTTCTGTGGAACTACTCACGGAAGTGCTTCTTGATGAATAGTTTAACGTAGAGGACAGGAATCAATTCGAGTGGAGCAGGGGAGCAGAGTGGCTGTGTGGTCGCACCTCGGGGACCGGGAGCACTTCCAGCATGGCTGACCAGCTGGCTGAAGAGCGGACCACAGAATCCAAAGAAGGTTTTTCACTATCTGACAAGGACGGTGATGGAACAATTACAACAAAGGAGCTGGGAACTGTAATAAGGTCTTGGGTAGAATCCCACAGAAGCAGAGTTTCAGGACATGATTAATGAAGCAGATGCTGATGGCAGTGACGCAAGTGACTTCCCGGAATTTCTGACGATGATGGCAAGAAAAGTGAAGGACACCGACAGGGAGGAAGAAATTAGAGAAGCGTTCCCTGTGGCGATGGCTCCGTTAGTGCGGCAGTGTGATGACAACCCTTGGAGAGAGGCTAGCAGATGAAGAGGTTGATGAAAAGATCAGGGAAGCAGACATGGATGGTGATGATCAAGTCAACTATGACGAGTTTGCACAAACGATGACAGCAAAGTGAAGACATGGTACAGAACGTGTTAAATGTCTTGTACAAAAGTGTTTATTGGCCTTCTCTTTGTAACTTATCTGTAAAAGGTTTCCCTTACTGTCAAAAAAAAAAATATGCATGGGTAGTAATTGCGACTTTATTCCTCCACGTGTTCCTGCCCTTGTCATTGTCCTGAAACCTCATTTTAGAAAATCGATCAAGTAACATGTGGCAGGCAGCGTACCCTGGACATGCCTAAGCCCTTCTGCACATCTAGACTGAGGTGGAGTTGGCCCAAGGAGGGAACATCTGGGAAATGCCGTTGTTAAAGTCATTTTCTTCAGGAACTGTCAGTATGTTGTTGTTGGAGGGTGGAGTTGTGACCCTGCGCGGACTATGGACCGCCAGCAACGTGTACTTAAAAGTTGCACTCTTGCAAAACGGGTGTCTTATCCGGGTATTTGTACACTATTTTTTTGTCCTGCTGGTCCCGTACCAGAAACATTCCTTTTTATGGATGCTTGCTTTTTAAACTTTGTTTAGCCACTTAAAATAGATGACAGAAAATTAACAACAGCACAAAGCAAGCCCACCCTTACTGCGGAGCTGAACTCAACAGTCCCCAACCCTAGCCCAGGGGCAACAGCTAAGTGAATTGGGCACCCCAGGAATGCCCAAGGAGAAAAGATGAACATTTCTGTTTTGTTTATTTTGTACTTCACCTTTTTAAAGTTAAGATGCCTATCTTTTATAATATATAATATTGTGGTGTGCTAGTCCATGGGACATGCAAAAATAAGTGGCAGGTATTGGAAGTGTGTGCTGTAATACTTTAAAAAATATTTTTTTAATTATTTTTAGAGAGAGGGGAAGGGATAGAGGCAGAGAGGGAGAGAGACATCAATGTCACCTGCCTCCAGCTACAGACCTGGCTGGGGACCTGGCTTGTAACCTGGTTATGTGCCCTGGCTGGGAATCGAACCAGCGACCTTTGGGTTTGCAGGCCCCCACCTTATCCATTGAGCCACCAGCCAGGCTGTGCTCTAATACTTTTTATTGTTAGAGAATGGGCTGTCACTGTCTCACTCATCTCTGGCTGCTATATGAAAAATGCCACAGACTGGGACAGGGGACATTAATTTCCCATGGCTCTGGAGGCCAAGCAAGATCAAGGCGCTGGCAGGTGCAGTGTCTGGTCAGGACCCCTTTCCCGGCTTGTAGACAGTTGTCTTCTCCCTGTGTTCTCTAGTGGTGGAGAGTGGTGTCTCTCCTTCTAAGGGTGCTGATCCCACTCCTGATGGTCCCCCCAGCCCCTCACCTCCCAAAGGCTTAACTCCAGTTACCATCACATTGGGATTGGGGTTCCCACACCAGAGTTGGGGGGCACAATATTCAGTCTATAACAATCCCAAAAGCTTCGAGACCACCCTTCCGGAGAACTCCTACATCAGAGTGGTAACCAAAGCCCTGTCCTCACTGGCCTGAGGACATCCTGTCCAGATACCTTCCCGGAGCTCTAAGACGGCGGGCAGCCCCAGTGCCATGAGCAGATGGCGGCAGTGCACCCATGATGCACTCTGGCTCCCCAGCCAGTTTTGACCACTGTCACCCTGATGGTCTTCCACAAGTCACAGTCTTCCCAGGAGCTCCTGGTATGGATCGGGGGGCTGGATCCCCAGTAGGACAGAAATGCCAGGGCTGTATTTCCAACCAGTTCTTTTAGAAATTACCTGCCAACAGAAAGTTGGGGACTAAAGCCCTCTGACACCCCATCCAAACAAACTACCCAGAGAGCCCTGGCTGGTGTGGCTCAGCGGATTGAGCGCTGGCCTGCGAACCTAAAGGTCACCAGTTCAATTCCCTGTCACGGCACATACCTGGGTTTCGGGCCAGGTCCCTGGTTAGGGGTGTGTGAGAGGTAACCACACATGAGGTTTCTCTCCCTCCCTTTCCCCCTCTCTAAAAATAAATGAATAAAATGCTTTTTTTAAAAAACCACCAAGGGAAACCACAGGAGTGACAATGGAGTGTCACCGCCAAGTGCCCCGACACACCCTCTTCCTGGGTTCTCGTCCGATTTCTCCTTCCGACGTACACGAAACTTCCATAAAGGGCATTCCCGCAGCAGCGGAGACATCAAGGGAGGAGCCCAGCAGTCACTTCTCAGAAGGCACAACTCCAAGCGTTAAGAATGCCAGGAATCACGAATTTCACCCAATGAGGACATTTTCTGGATGTCAGTTCAGATCGCAACGCACAAAGTCCATGCTCGGCCGGTCTTTGGAAATGTCCAAACACTCGAGGAATGCTGACTGCTGGGTTTAACTGCATGTGACCTCATCGTCCATAAATCATCCGGTCCCTTGGCACCTTCAGCGTGCAGCACCGGAAGCGGCCTGGCTGAGCCTCGTCCCAGCGGCTCCGGCACTGGGTCCGGGGCCCAGATCTAGTTTAATCAGATCCACCCCAGGCAAGAACACAGGGAGGGAATTGAGTTCAAGATCCCAGAGCCTGGGCCCCTGGCCCTACTCGCAGGCTGGACCCGCAGCAACAAAAGCTCCGGAGCTCCCCTCCCCCACTCCAGGGCCACCTCCAGCCTCCTGTGGAGCTCAGAGGAAGGGACGCTGGAGACAGTCCTGCTCCCTGTCTCCGGCAGAAAACAAAATATCTCTGCTGACGCTGACGCTGCGGGGGTCTGGAACATTCCAGAGCTCCTGTCTGATTGCTCAGGGCCAGAAAGACAAGCTGACTGTACCCTGACCTCAGGACAGTCCCTTGAGGTCCTAGCATTTCTTTCCTTAGGTGAATCTCTTACATTACAAGATGTTTTGAGCATTCCCGTGCCCTCCCTCTAAATTCTCAGGGCCCAACTCAGGCAAAGGGGATTTCCCAGCAGCTGGAAGCCTGGAGCTTGGCCATCTCTGCACCGCCATCGAGGGGTTGGGGTGGGGGCTGAGCTCCCGGCGTTTCCCCTGGAGTTTGCCCCCACACTCACGCGCTCACACACACTCTCATTGCACATGCATGCCCACACACACACACCCAGGTCACCCTGGGTCTGCCCTGAGACACACACACCCATTTCCATGCCCACACCACTGATCCCACCCTCAGAGATGGTCCAGGACACCTACCCCTCAACCCCCATAGATCTGCATTCGCTTCACCTCCACTGCCCACCTACCCCAGTCCGCATCCTTCACTGCACCTCTGAGACAGATGGAGATCATTGGGGACAGTGGGACCTCCCCTGGAATTCAGTGTCCCCCACCCCGCCTCCTGCTGTAACTGCCCCAACCTGCCTCCCCTGTACCCTCCTGCCATAGGTGTGTGGTGGGGGCTTCTCTACCTGGCTCCCCTCTGCTGGGATGGGGGTGCGAGCTTTTCGCCTGACTCCTCATAACCACACCAGGCCACTGTCCCCCGTCCTCCTTAGAGCCCTCATACTGGATCACGTCCTTGAAGTCTGTAACCCTCCTGGTGATGTCCCCCAAAGATCTAGGGAACCATTCCACCCCAAGGCCTTGGCACTGCTCCTGTCAATCCACTTGGGTTCCTAGAAAAGGTAGAGGCCACCTGAACCACCCCAACAACCTCCTCTCAGTCAGCCAGGCCAGCACCCACCACACTCCTGGGACCCTGCTGGGTGGCCAGGCCAGTCTCTAAGTGGGTGTTATCTGGAAGCAGCTGGACTCCAAGGGTGAAGGTGAACAGGGGGACCATTGTGCTCTGGGGATACTGACTCTGTGGTCCTGCATCCAAGCTGGAGGACGGCGTGACCTCCAGGGCCCTGACCCCCTGGTGGACCATGTGACACAGCTAGTTTTCCAGGCCCTGTTTCAGCTCAGAGTCAGCTCAGTCCCCGGTCTGTGATCACCGGTCACCATTCACACAGACAAGGTGTGAGAAGGCAGTGACTGCAGGGCCCTGGCAGGAACGGATACCACCAGGGGAGACGCAGTGGTGGGGACATCAGTACCAGGGACAGGCGTACCGTCCACCCTGGAGCCCAGTGCAGGCTGGTTTCAGGAAAGGTAAATGAGGGGGCATTGCCTCCTTTGTAAACGTAAGCAATGGATTTCTGAGAGCTGTTAAGCGCCACAAGCTGGGGCATCAGGCGAGAAGCAACCCAGCCCTCCCAGGTCCTGCATGCCGGGCGCATCCAACTCGTTGAACTCACCGATGAGGAAACTGAGGCTGGGTATGTGGGGAAGCTCGCTCACAGTCACGTGGCTGCCTCCTGGAACGCAGGGCCTGAGATCCAGGCTGTGCACGCCCAGTTCCTCATCCTCCCGATGACACCCGCCACCTATGGACCTTAGGAGACAAAATTGAGGACACTCTTGTCATGCATTTGTTCAGGACTTTACATTTTCCCCCTAAGAAAGTTAAGGAAGCAGCTTTTCCTCCCATTGTGCTGGCAGTCTGTCCTTCTGCCTAGAGGAAGCCTTAGCTTGTGCCCCAGATTGAGCCCCCCCCCCACCCAGTAGTTTCCCAAGGACACCTTGCTCCCTCCCCCCACCTCTAGAACGTGCCTGCTGGGCAGGGAAGACCTGGGTGTGGCTCAGCCAGACCAGCGCACACCACCCTCTGGAATGTCCTCTGGGGATGTCCCACCCGCCCACGGCCTCCCCTGAGCCCCTTGCCACCCCCATCACTGCAGATGCGTCAGGTCTGTCGCCCAGTCCTTCCTGTCGCTGCTTCTGCTGTTTATTTCCTCCTCCCCCTGGAGAATGGAATTCACGCTGCTCGCTGGTTTATGTGTTTCCGAGTCCTACCCCAGCTTCCCAGGCTCACCGCTGCTGGGAGCTTAGCTTCTGAATTCCCGCCAACACCCCCAACGTCTGTTTAGTGTCCACAATGACAAAAAACATCCTTCACGCTCCCGGGAGACCAGCATGGCGCTCATGGGCCGGGGTTGCAGGTCCAGCCCCCGGGGGTCCCGATGAGCCAGGCAGTGCTCGCAGCCCTGTCCGTGGTTCCCCTGCAGCCCCCCTTGTGTGGGAACGCTTGGGCAGAAATGGAGGGTTGGTACTTAACCTCGAAGTGATTTCTACGAAAGCATACATGAATCTAGGCCAGCCAGGACAGGCAAGTCACAGGGATCACTGCCCTGACACTGCCTTCCGGATTGAGGGCAAAAGCTGGGCTCGACCAAACCCTGCAACTGTGCCACGGTGCCGGGGGTGGGGGATGGGGGCAAGCCCACAGGGAACACTTGGCTGTGGGATGCCCGTAGGCCCCCATTCCGGCCCTTGAGGGGTGTGCAGGCCCGGAGCATGGACGGGTGTGCGTGTTACCCTCTAAGTGCAGCTTCCCACCACCCTTCGGGGCTCCACTCTGTAGGGCACTTTGGCAGGGGCCCAGAGACCCTGGAGAGGGTATGACAATGGCTCCCATGGTGGACAGGGCCTCTTGACAACTGGAGTCAAACCCCTCACAGGGCACAGAGCTGGTTGTTGGGAGGTTGCCCCAGGGCACCTCCTGCCCGCAGCAGGTGCACGGGCGGCCTAGGAAGCCACACATGTGCCCCGCTGACCAGCTGTTCACCACTCTTCGCCCGTGAGCCGCGGAAGAGAACATCCATCCGAAACAGAATGATTTAAGATACACTTTTGTTTGTTTTTGTTTGTTTTTGGCCATTGGTAGGGAGGGTTTCAAATACAGGTAAAACTAATTTTCTGAAAAATTGAATTACCGTTTTGAGACAACTGAAGGTCCTGGCCTGAAAATATTGTGCCAGCTGCCCCAGTTAACATGACTTCGTACATCCAAGGGTAGGCTTCTGGTCCTGGTGGGGGAAGAGCAAGCCTCTCATCTCAGCACCTCCTGGTGGGGCGGGGTGGGGGCGACAGGCAGCCAGGGCTGAGAAAGGGACACCATCTTTCTGGACAGAGGAAGCAGAGGGAGGAGGCCGGGCGGAGGAAGACTGGGAGGAATCCTGGAGGGAGGAGCCGCAGAAGAGGATCCCTGGTTCTGTGTAGAACCTGCTCCGGTCCCGGGCTCACCCTGCAAGGATCCGCAGCAGCACCGCAAAGGCCTTGAGAGCGGAGCTGAGCTGGAGGTCGCAGGGCACAGAAGGTGAGGAAGAACTGGGGTCTGACCTCAGCGGACCGATGGTTTCAAACAACATTTTTCCTGAGGACTTTAACAAGACCTGAGCTTACACAACATAATATTTGAACTATTCAGGATGCAATCCAGAATTACTTGACATATGAAGAACCACAAGAATTCTCATGGGAAAGACAATCACTGAAGCCCCAAGATGACCCAGATGCTAGGCTCATGTGACAGAGAATTGAAACATGGGTTATACCCATGTTCCATGTGGAAAACACACTGGAAGTGAATGGAAAAGTAGAAAAAAATATCAGTAGAGAAATAGCAACTGCAAAAAAAAGAACTAAATACATTTTAGAACAGAAAAACAATATCTGAAAAAAATTTTAAGCTTTTATTTATTATTTTCAGAGAGAGGGGAAGGGAGAGAGGCAGAGAGAGAGAAAGGGGGAGAGACATCAATGTGTGGTTGCCTTTCACCTGTCTCCAGCTACAGACCTGGCTGGAGACCTGGCTTGCAACCTGGTTATGTGCCCTGGCTGGGAACCAAACCAGCGACCTTTGGGTTCACAAGTCGGCACCTTATCTACAGTGCCACCAGCCAGGGCTAATATCCGAAATTTTAAAAAGATTACTGGATAGGCTTCATAGCAGAATGGCAATGACAGAAGAAAGAATCAATGAATTTATGGATAGACCACTAGAAAATCTCCAATCTAAACAACTGAGAGGAAAATTAGACCATAAACAAACTAACTAACAAATGAACAGAACTTGAGGGACCTCAAAAGGTCAAAATTAGTCTCATTAGAGTCCCCAGGGAGAGGAGGAAAAAACTGGGGCAGAAAAATATTGGAAGAAATAATAGCAGAAAAGTCCACAATTTGGAAAAGAAGGTATACCAGTTTACAGTTCAAACAGCTGAGCAAATTCCAAACAGGCTAAAGTTGTCTGCTAAACACACACACACACGCACACGCACACACACACACACACACGGATAATGGGGAAACCTAGAGAAAAATGATGCAATGACATAAAAGGGACAGCGATTCAAGTGATGGATGATTTCTCATCAATAACCATGGGGCCACAAAAAGCCACTCAGGGCCTTGAATGCAGTCAAAGACGTCCATCTGAGAGGCTACACAGTGTATAATTCCAAACATGTGACATTCTGGAAAAAGCAAAACCATAGCGAACCCCCCCCCCCCTCAAATGTTTCTAGGGGTTGGGGGTGATGAATAGGTGGAGCACAGAGAATTTCAGGGCCCTAAAACTACTCTGTCTGATACTATGATGGTGGATACGTTGTGTATTTATCCCAAACTATAGGATGTACACCACCAGAGTATTGCCTTGTCATGCAATGTAAACTTGGGCATTAGTTACTAACAATGTAGCAAACTGGGCATCACTAGTAACCAATGTGTCTTCCTATTGCAAGATGTTACTAAGGGGAAACTAAGCAGGTGAGAGGAAGCCTGTGAGACCTCTCTGGACTTTCTGCTCAATTTTTCTGCAAAACTAAATCTAAAAAAGAGAGAGAGAGAGAGAGGGAAGGAGGGTGGGAGGGAGAGAGAGAGAGAGAGAGAGAGAGAGAGAGAGAGAGAGGCCTATTAATTAAAATGAAATGAGGTACAAACTTAAAAGTGCAAGAATGTTAAATACAAGAAAAACTTAAACTTAAAAATGAACATGGTGGCTGAAAGATAGCGGGCCAACATCTTTTTAACAAGAATGAGAGGGAGTCCGTGGTTTGACAGCTTCTTTGCTTTACTCAGAATGTAAAATGTGACCTCTAAGAAGACTGTGAGAAGTTAGGGTTAGTTGATTATAATCACAAAGCAACCACTTTAAAAAAAAAAAAAAAATCCAGAGATAGAGCCAAAAAGCCAATACGTAAGTTAAAATGGAGCGTGACAGAACATTGAAATCAGAAAGCAAGGAAAGGTAACAGAGGGACAAAAATCAGAGGAGACAAAATGAAGAGTAAAATGACTGGTTAGGCCCAGTTGCATCGATGACACGTTCAAGGTAAATGGCGTAGACACACCACGAGAGGTTTAAAGTAATGACAGCATGTGTGTGTGTGTGTGGGGGGGTCTTTGGTGAAATCAATAGTCACGTTACCAGGAAGGGCCTGAGTTAGGAGCCAAGGGGAGCAGAGGGATGGCAGGAACAGGGACCAGAGCACTAGGAGGTGAGCGGAGAGCAGCTTTGACTTTAATCAATGCTAACTCAGGGGACTGTGCATGACCCTGGAGACTCCATCCTGGCACTAGGGCCATGGTGGGCTTTCAGGACCCCAGGAGCCTAGTGGGAGGTGCCATTCAAGCCCCAGTGGGCTGGCCCCTCCGCCCCAGGGTGCACCATCACCCTAGGGCGATTCCTTCTCATTCTCCTGGTGGGGGAGCAGCACCCTGGGGTCCCACGTCCCTCCACTGTGGGGGAACAAGCGTGGATTCCCACCCACAGAGCTGGAAAACACAGGTGGCCAGTCTACTCAGCTGGCCCCAAGGCTTCTGCGAGTGACCCCATTTTCCATTCTGAGTCATGTTTGGGGTCCCCAGAGAAGGCTCCTTGTCTGGCCACTCGCTGGGGATAAAAATATCCAGACTCCCTTCCATCCATAGAAAGGAGGTGGGGCCACTGTCCCCTGGCCGTTACCACACAGCCTCTTGGTGAGCAGGGCCGGGTGACCCGTGGCACCACCCTGGGTATAAATACTGTTCTAAAAACGGATGACATGAGGCCAGTGGGGCACACACTCCACACCCCACTGGGTCCCTGGAGAGGTGGCTGGAGGGCCAGCAGCCTCCCAGGGACATGAAGCAGCTGAAGGCTGGGCTTGGCCAACTCAGACAGCTGACACTCCCCATGTGTCTGGGGACGGTGTCCCAAGAAGCCTCAAGAGGGGGCCCCACTTCCCAGAAAAGAGGCCTGTGGCTTAGGAAGCTGGAGCTATTTTTATGCACCTGCCTTCCTAGGACAGCCACAGAGGTAAGAATGGGGGCGGAGAGGGGGAAGCGGGGTCACCCAGCTCCCCCCACAGGGCACACTATTCAGTCAAAGGCCAGGGCAGCCACCCCCACTTAGAGAACAGAGGTCAACACAAAGCAGCCTCCTTGGGCCTCAGTTTCCCCAATAAATGTGGGGCTGGGCCAGTGTTCTCTGGGGTCCCTGTAAGTGGTAAGGGGGAGAGATGGGCCTACATGCTCTCATGTCAGGGGTGGGTCTGTGTGGAAGAGGGCGGGGGCCGCCTGAAGGGGCCTGGCAAGGCTGTGGTGATACGGGGGTGGGGCGTACTGCCTGGGTCAAACCCTAGGCTTTCTGGGGGCATCCTGGGACCCTCCTCCCCTCTTTCTTTCCCCTTTCTGTCCCCCTACGCCACTGTCACTGCCTCTGAGGCCCACAGCTAGTCTAGGTACCCCCTGCTCCCGCACTCTGGGTTCTAGGGCCAGGGGAGGTGGCTCAGCTTCTGTCCAGAAACGTTGAGGGGATGACATGGGGTCTGCCTGCAGCTCTGCACCCCAGGGGACAAACGCTGTAAGCAGGAAAGGTGGCCGGGGTGGGGCGGGGGGCAGAGAGGGAGAGAGAGTTGGGGTGAAGGCCGTCTGACTTAGGGATGAGCTCAAGGCTGGGGCACGGGTGTGAATGCGGGACGGGCTCTGAGGGCTCCGGGCACGCTGAGGGCTCTGCTCCCCAGGCCTCCAGCCCTGGCCTGAATGAGCCATGGTCGCTTCCGTGAGCCCGGGCGCCTCCAGGAGCCCCCTGTGCTCACTTCCGGGCTGGATGGTTAGGGGGCCTCCCCTGGAAGGTTGGATGATGGCTTCCAAAATACACCCACATCCCGATCCCTGGAACCTGGGCATGTAACAGGACTCGGAAGTAGGGCCTTTGCAGATGTGACTGAATTAAGATCTCGTTGACACCATCCTGATCCCTGAGAGGTCCCTGAACCCAGGGGTGAAGGGAGAGGCCAGCACAGGCAAGAGACACACCCCAGGCCTATAGGTAGACACCCTGTGCGTGAATGAATTGATGAACAATATTGATGAAAATAATAATAATGCCTGTCATGTATCAAGTGCCTACGACATACACCAGTCACTCTATATACATGGTTTTTATTCGGCAGGAGAACCCTAAAAAAAAATTAATAAAATAGATACAATTTTTACAGTTTTACAGGCGAGAAAAGTGGCCCGCAAGGAAAGAAGTGCCACAGCCGGAATTCAAGTCAAAATCTGTGCGCAGCCCTGATAACAGTACAAAGATTTCCTCGCGGGCTGGAGTCAGGACAGAGAGGCTGTAGTTGGAGTCTCAGGGTGACGCGTGCCGATCCCGCCCCCGAACCACGACGGCCATTCGGAAGGTTGGGCATCCCCCGCTGTCTGTCTGGCTCCCCAGCTCAGGCAGAGAAAGCTCTGGCAGCCAGGAACCCCCCAGGAATCCGGCAACCGTGTGGCCTACTGAAGGACTCACTCAAGAATGATCAGACTGTGTCCTGTCTCCAAGTTCCGAGAGCTGGAGGCAGTGGGTTGATCAGAGCTACCATCTGAACGGGGTTCTGGCATGCTTGCTGCGGGTCCTGCAGTCAATTCAGTGCGAGATACCGAGGAGGAGAAACAAGGATTCTGGTTCACCAGGCCCTACAGCCTGTCTTATCCGGGTGCCTGGAAATACGTACAGTAAGTCTAGCGTATGAAGTCAACGCTAATCTCAAAGCAGAGATCGGCAAAGACCAGAATCATCGCGAAGGCGCAGGTCAGGGGGTGGGGAGCACAGCAGTGTGGGCCAGCAGGAGGACTGGAAGGCTGCTCCTGGGGCCTCCGGGTCTGTCTGTCCAACCACTTTCTCTCCGAGGGCCGCCCCACCCAGAGTTCCTTTCCTGCCGGAGGCCGGGGCTTTCCGACTTACTCAGCGCCCTCCCGGTGTTTGTCTGGGCAGCCTCCCCCGCCCCGCTACGGTTGTTTTGACTTGCCCGGCTTTTCTTGTATCTTCATGCTGGTTATGTAAGGAGCCCTTTACATAACCTGCAGGCTTCATTGTCTCAGGCCTGGGGGCCACCAGCCATGGAGGGCGCTGGCCAAAGTCCCCAGCCCTCAAACAGGCCACCGCAGTGAGCACCCAGCCTGCTCACCCCTTTCCAGCTCTGCCGACCAGGCCCGGCCTCCCCCTCCAACCCCCACAATCAGAGAGCAACTGGAGGGTTGGCTGAAAGGTAGGCCCACCCTCTGGACAACAGAGCTCTAGGGACCCAAAAAGAGAGATGGGTGAGGGGAACCCCTGAGAGGCCAGTCAGGGGGGAGTGAAGCGGCCGCAGGAGGCTCACTTGTGTGCGTCCCCCAGAAGCGGATGCTGAGACAGGATTCTAGGATGACTTGAGTGGCAGGTGACCCTCCACACACCAGGATGGGGCTGGGGAAGGGCAGGAGCCAGGGCAGTACTGGGAACTCGTGAGAAACCATAGACACCCTCAGAGCTGCATCCCCACCTCCCAGAGGCGGTGAAGCTGATGGCTCATCCTCCAGCTGCGCGTCCACTGTCGAGTGCCCCTAGGTCTCCAGCCTCCTGGCGTGCCTGGCTCCTGTGGCCGGAGGGAGCCCTCCAGCAGTGTCAGTGGCATGGACAGGGCACGGACCCCTTTGCAGTGCTTGTGCCTCAAGCTGGAAGGACGGAAGGAGGAGAGGGTGTTAGCAGCACCCAAGGCCCAGCATCATGCTGCGCACTCCAGCTACAGAGACAACTGTGACAGACTGTGACAGACGCGGCTGGAGGCAGCAAGAGGGAGGGACACCCCTGCTTCTCCTGACCCCCACCCCTAGGCTCCCACCAGAGCATGACATTGGCCAGGCCAGGGGGCCTGGGACCCGTCTCCAGGGCCAGATCTGCCCCAAGAGTCCGTTGCAGCGAAGGGGGATCAGGGATCATAGGCCCAGCACCCCACGTGCCTCTCAGAGGCAGGGAAGGGAAGTGTCAGACAGGAGGCCATGGCCGAGGCCACAGCAGGGAGTGTCCAGCAGGCTGCAGAGCCTAGAGCTCCTGGACACGGCTGGATGACAGGGGGGACCCTTTGTCAGGGTCAGCCTCCCCAAGGAGCTCCGTGGGAAAGCTTTGGCCTGAGTTCCAGCACGTTCTTTGAGGTCTAGCATGTTCTTCAGGGGCAGGACCATCAGCGTTGGGGTGGGAGGCCCTGGATGACCTGCGCTCCCCCCTCCCTGGGGTAGGGGGGCGGGTCCACACTCTCCCGGGTACACTCGGCGGCGCGTGCAGGAGCCGCGTCCGTCCGTTGTCCTCTCTCCGGCTGCACAGGAAGGCGGGCTTTCCACTTCCTGAGCCCCACAGAGGCCGTGTTCTTTCCTATTTTCCGAGTAGGAAGCCTTCTGCAACCTCTGGCCCAGTAAGTGGGGAGCTGACTTCATTTCATGAGCGGCATTATCTGAATAGTCTGATAAACCCAAGGAGAAGGCCGTCCGCAGGCCTTGTCCCAGGGGACCAGAGGGGACACAGCCTGTGTGGCTGCCAGCAGGGACAGACTCCAGCTCAGTCCCTCCACGCTGCCCACCGGCTGCGGTACCTCCGCCCCTGCACGTCACTTCTCTAGGCTTCTCCGGACCCCCGAACATGCTTGCAAACCTACAAAGGCAGGAAAGTCTCCAGACGTCAGAACAGGGGTCCCTCGCCAAAATATTCCAGCTTAAAGGCATCAAGGTTGAGCCTAATAGTTCCATGACAGGGATGTGACTCTAATAAAAAAAGGTTTCGGCCTGCCAAGGGTTGCACCTTAATCATTTGTCAAGATGTGACATCTGTCCATTTGCCTGAGAACACTGGACCCAGCAGCCCTGCGGAGCTGTGGGTCCATCTAAGAGAACATTAACGTCACACCTATAGTTTGAGGGACACCTACAGCAGGTCCGTGGGGAAGGACAAAACCCTCCATCTCCCCAGGATAAAGGTTGCTGACCTTCACTCCAGACCAGCAGCTTCCTGCCCAGGAGGGGCCAAGTGTCCCCCACTGGGGGTGGTGAGGAGTAAGGGGTCTCTGCTCCCGAGAGGGCCATGCAGGCCCCTTCACACAGAGCGACACAGTCTGTTGTGGGTGTATGAGTATTATTATTACTGTTATTAGTCTTGGCAGCCCCCACTTCCTTGGGTTCTGTTTCCCTACCTGAAGCCGGCAAATCATCAGGGACCGACGGGTCCCGGGCTCCAACCGTATGGAGCCCCACTTCTCTCTGCAGCTCGGCCTCGGCCAGCAGCAGTGGACACAGCTGAGCTCCGGGGCCAGAGGGCCGCAGAATCGCATGGCCATCCGCAGCTTCGCGTCGGCTCAGTGGGACGTCTGTGAGACACTGGCTCTCCAGCCGGCCGCCGCCGTACCCACGTGCTGGGTCCCAATGCAGGAAAAGTCCTCCTCCGCCCCACCACCTCGTCCAGGGAAGGACTGATGGAAGCAAACACTCTCTCTGGGCCGCCTGGGAGCCTCTGGCAAACAGATGAAACCCCCACCCACCTGCAACTCTGGGCCTACAGGTAGCAGCTGCGTCTGGGCGTTGGTACTGAGCGTGGGGGTGGGGCAGTGTGAGAGCCAGTGAGCCGGCAGGGAGACGAGGTCCCCAGTTCTACTGAGAGAGCAGCGAGGTATGGCTGGGGCCCCGTGGGGCCTGGGGAGCTTGTGGGCCCCCTCTGCGGAGCCAGCGGGGAGGGAGGGACATCGGGTATTGACATCCTTAAATCAGAGCTGGGCAGAGAGGCTGGAGGCACTTCAGAGCTCCTTCTGGAGCTTTCTCCCTGGAGTTGGCCTCTTTCATGAACGGGGGCAGAGATGGGTCAGCCTCCACCCTGGACAAACTCAGGATGCACACCCCACTCTGCCCTGCTGAGAGGCATTTTCCATCCAGATGTCATGTGCCTAAATCCTGGACTCTTCCTTATTCTGTCACTGCCCATCTGGGTGCTTGGCCCGACTCTGGCCCGTGGCTGTGGTCCCTCTGAGAGGTACGCTGTCCCTCTTCGCATCTGTCAGCCTCCTTGTGTTTGCATTCTGGGCAGATCCTGAGTTCTGTCGGCTACGCCACTAACCCTCTTCTCCACGTGTCCTGGATGCCAGCTTTTAAGATTTTGAGAACATTCCTCACCTCCCAGGGTTCCACACCGGCTGCTCCTGCCTGGCGTCTGCCACATTGATTTCTGTTTCCTTGAGTGGACACGCGTCCTTCATTCCTTCCTTTGAGCGTCACAGGCAGAGCAAGCGTTTTTATTACGCACGTCTGTAGACTTCGTCTGGGAAGAACTCATGTTCTGAGTATGGATTTTGTTGGCTTTTTTTTTTTTTTAAAGTGAGGGGAAATTTATATACCATAAAAGGCATCCTTTGGAAATGTACAGGTCAGTGACATTTAATACACTCTCAGATTGTGCAACCAAGACATACAAAATCTTCTCGTGTGTTTAGGTTTGGGTTTGCAGACTTATTTTGAGTAGTTTGTTGTTTTGTCACTGGGTTTCAGCTTTTTGCTTTATTTTTGTCTCTCCCTCCTTTTCTGTCTGGAGGCTGTGTGGAGGCCTCCACCCGGCCGCTGGCCCCAGCGCTGGTGCCCTGCCGGGGTCTGGCTCCCACCCAGCCTTGTCCCTGTGTCCCTCCCACAGTGTCCTCCTGGAGGCTGGAGCCCTGTCCTTTGCCCTCAGCTGTGGGCCTGGTCCCTGCAGCCAAGTCTCCTCTCAGGCACACAATGTGCCCCCCGTGCCCACTTCACCCAGAGCCCGAGGGCCTCGGCACCAGACACGGGGACCCAGGTCCAGTCTGCGAAGACACAGTCATGGTATTGAGCCCTTCTGCTGTCCGCCTTCACCCCCGCAGAGGGGTGTGGGGTGTGAGCTCAAAGGGCTGTCTTCCCCCAGAGTTCACGCCTGTTCCCCCAGGCACTGATTTCCAAATTAGTTTTGGTGGAAGCACACCTCTCTGAGTCGGGCGTGGCCCGCAGGACAGACCTGGACGGGGCAGGGCCTATGGAGTCTATGTTGGAGGCTTCCGTGCATGGTGTGGCCCTGGGCCTTGTCCCACACTGACCACTCACTCCCTGCACAGACATGGAGACAGGACACCCATGCAGACCTCCCAGAAGAGACTCAGATCCAAGCAGGGGTAAGGACTGTTGTGTCTTCAGGGCAGGCGTGCCAGGGAGGGCAGGAAAGTCGGGGGAGACCAGGCTGCCGGAGGAGAAACTAGGACGGGCTTGGCCCTGGTGGTAAACCTGCCGTGGTGGACGGGTTGGATCCCTGTCCCTGCCCGGGCAGCCCTTCCACACCAAGTGGCCACATGCCCCTGACCTCTGTCCCCTGGCCTAGGAAACAAGCCCAGGAAGCCCGCAGGGTTGCTAGGACCACCGACGGGACCCTCTGCCGACCTGGTTTCCCTCTGTCTTCCTCACAGACTCCCACAAGCACCCACTCGGGCATGTCCTGGCAAACAGTCTAGATCAAGATAGAGGAAATCGATCCTCTGAAAGCCATTCAACAAAATGACTTTGATTGACTGGTTTGCTGAAAATCAATTCTGTAAATGGTCCATTTACCCGAGCTTGGGACAAAAAAAAAAAAAAAATTTTTTTTTTAGAGATTTTATTATTTTTAGAGAGGAAGGGAGAGAGGCAGAGAGGGAGAGAGACATCCATGTATGGTTGCCTTTCACCTGCCTCCAGCCACGGACCTGGATGGAGACCTGGCTTGCAACCTGGTCATGTGCCCTGGCTGGGAATCGAACCAGCGACCTTTGGGTTCACAGGCCAGCGCCTTATCCTCTGTGCCCCCAGCCAGGGCGAGACAAATACTTTAACCCGGGTCCAGACAGTTGGCTGCAGCTGTTTGCCAGCAGGGGCAGAAGCGGGGGCTGAAATTCCAGCCAAATACCTTCGCCAGGATCAAGGGCACATTCAGAAGAGGAGGTGGTCCATTCAGCTAGACCGGTCACATCTGCCAGAAAGCAGCCAGAGACAGACAAACTGGGGGACACTCTCGGTTGTGCACCAGCTGGGTCACTGGGGTCCACCTGGTCTTGAGCAAATGGCTTCAATGAATTGATCTAAATCTGCAGGCACGGTAGAAATTAGGGTCCAGTTGTTCCCTTTCTGCTGGCTGTGTGACCTCAGGCTAGTCCCTCGCACGTAGTAGGGGTATATGTGCAGTGGGAACTGGCACACAGTAGGACCTTGCCTGATGCCTGGCACCATGCAGTGGCAACTCAGAGTGAATCTATTATCATGCTGATTCTGTCCCTATGTGTCTTAGCGCCTGGGCCTGGCAGGCAAGCGCTGCAAGGGCTCAGATGGGCTCTGGGAATGTGTATGGGGGACTGAGGGTGGCACCGGGCAGCCCGGGACAGGGGTGGGGGCAGAAATGAGAGGAAGGGTGGCTGCTTTAGAGAATCTGCTACTACAAAGAAAGAAAGGAAGGGACCGCTGGACGGGGAGGCCAGGAGGGAGTGGTGGCCAGGGAGGAACAGGGCGGCTGGCAGTTCCCTGTGTCCCCACACAGCAGGGAGAAGAGAAGCTGGTCCTGGGGGCTCCGGGGACGGGTCCTCTCTGCCCCTGCAGTGGTCAGTTCTCCCCTGAAACACAGGCCGCGATGCGTGGAGTGGCCAGCTTGTGAGTGGAGCGGGCAGGGACTCTGAGTGGCTGCTGGCAGAGGGACAGAGGGAACTGGGAGTTCCCTGGCACTGTGCTGGGTGACTTTATTTACTCCTCCCAGCCACTCCGAGGTGGGAGCTCAGGCAAGGAGCCCACAGCGGTCCCAGGGGCAGCGCAGCAGGGGCTGGTATAGTAGGGATGCTTTTCTCTTGGTTTAGGGAATTATCTCAAAGAAAATTCTGTTAACAGACAAATGCTGGTTTTCACACCCCACCTCTTATACCTAATTTAAAGAAAAAGCATCGATTGCTGCAGCACCCAGCATTTTGCACTGAGAGGGTGCACGGTCAAAAGCTCTGGATGGCTCCTGGCCGGCAAGACAGGCCCTCCCAGAGGGGAGGGTGGGGCCACGTGTGACCCCAGCATTCTTAGCTTCAGCTGGGGAAGGACAGAAGGCCCTTCCTCAAAGAGCACCTGGGAAGGGACTTGGGACAAATGGCCAGCCGCCCACAAAGGACCTGGAAGGGCCAGTTGCCAGTCCAGAGGGGGCTGCCACTTAATGCCAGGCACTCTTCTTGGTGACCACGTCCTCACCCTGTACATGTGCTGTCCACAGAGCCCCAAGGGCCGCTCTGAACCGGCCCTGCGAGACAGATGCCACCAGCTGGGACCGACACAGGGCAAGCCTGCTGAGACAGGGGGCCCAGCCTCCTGCCCAGACAAGGACCCTCCCATCCTGCTGGTGAACCACAGGAATGTGCTGGGGGTGCGGGGTGAGAGCTCCTCCCTCCCCTGCGGCGGGAACCACCCCCTCCACCCGCTCCTGTGGGGCCCAGCCCCTGGCCAGGGTCTGCTCCACCACGGAGCCTCCTTCCGTAGCCACCTCCTTGCTTTCCTGAGTTTTTAAGGAATGCAGAACCAAGGAAGAGGAGTTCCGTGTCACCTCCAAGTCACTCCTTTTCCCCAAACTGACTCTCCTTGGTACCTCTCAGGCTGGGGCCAGCTGTCCTCATGCCTAGAGGGGACTGGGCTGCATCCTGTCACAGGAGAATCAGCTTTACAACACCGACCACCTGCTGTGCTGGACTGCGCAGCTCACAGGGCTGGGCCTCCACGCTCAGCCACGTACACGTTACACACCATGCACTGTCCACCCCACATACCACATACACATACCACACATACCACACACTCACCACATTCACATACCACACACACACCACATACACATCACACACACCACATATACCACTCATCACATGCCATGCACTACACATACTACATATCACACACACTACACACCACACACCATGCTCACCCACTCCACCACGCCCCACGGAGCACACACACGCACTCAGTGGCCACACACACACAGCCCAGCCCTGCTTAGGACCACCCCCACCCCCGGGCTATACCAGCAGCGCTGCCTGCCAGCGGCGGCCTGACCCTCTCGGACAGTGATGGTCAGGGTTCCTGGCCAGGGCCGCAAGTGTCGCTCAGGTTTCAGGTGCCCGAGGGCCACACAGTCGGTAGGGCTCCACACAGCTGGCCAGGCCAGGACACTCAGTGTCCCTGGTGCCGGGCCTCTGCCCTCACTGGGGGGCAGGATACAAGTCAGCCCCAGCCTCCCCCTGCAGCCACCTGCCTTCTCCAAAAGGCGTGAATTTGGTTCTGCTGGGTGTTCAGAGGAGGGCCCAGCAGGTTGGCCCTCCTGCCGCCTGGAGGCCCTGGGCCTCTGCTCACTGTTCCAGAGGCTGGCGGTCAGTGTGGAGTGTGATGGGGCTCCCAAGGGGTGTGTGTGCACTCGCAAGCATGTGTGTACGTGTGCCAACACACTACCCACCCTGCTCCCTTGGGTCCCTCCTCCCCCTCCCCCTTGGGCGATTCTGGTGTGGTGGGGTGGGTCCGGGAGGATGGGCTGATTCTGAGAACCTTTCAAGGGTGGAACCCTGGAACCAAAATCCTTTCAAAGAGCAGGAAAACCTTAGCTCCAGGGTGGGGCTTTCCTTCTGGTTGCCAAGCCCCGAAGGCAATGACAAGGTCAGGGGCCAGGACTTATTTGGATCTTCAAAGGGGCTGGAGCTGCCGGAGGGCTCAGCACGCTGCCTGGCTACCTTTCATTTTTACCTGAGTCAGGGGACCCCAAAGCCTTTAGGTGGGAGAGGGTGGGAGAGGGTGGGGTGAGGGGGATGTCACGCTCGCAGGGTCAGAGCAACCGGACACTCACTGGCAGTGACCCTCAGCATGCCCGCTGGGGCCCGTCCACAGGCGGCTTGTCCACCAGCTGCCCGGACCTCACACTGGCCCTTGGCAGATGGCCGACGGTGCGGCCCAAACGCTCTGGCTGAAGCTGGCAGGCTTTTCCTCAGCCCCAAGCACCCCTCCCTGGAGCGCCATTCGGGGCATGTGGAGTTCCAGCCCTGTTTCCCAGCCGGCCGGCCCCCTAAAAGACCCCTTTACAGTAGCCTGGCTAACCCTTTGCAGGACGATGCTCGGACGGCCCCACCCACAGGACCGAAACCAGGAAAGCTGGTTTCCAGCAGCCTGTCGCCTACCAGGCCCAAAAAGCAGAGCCAGGGATTGAGTCTTTATGGGCGCTCTACTCAGATGGTCCGAGATCTGAGAAGACAGCGGGTTTGCACCCTAATAGACTTGCATTCCATTCTAAACAGGCCCTTTTTGTAAGGAGAAGAAAGGTATGCAGAGGGGGTTCGGAATTGAGGGGGAAAAGTTAAGATAAAAGCTGTAGCACCCAGCTATCTCCTGGCTGGTGGTCTTTGTGTCCTGGGAGGTGAGCTCAGCTCACTGGGGCACTAACACAGCTTCCCCTCCTGGCCCCTGGACAAGGCAGCGCTGAGGACAGGGGCGCGGTGCCATCCGTTCCTCCAGGCTCCCTGAGGACCAGGAGAGCAGGCGGCAACAGGAGCCCCTCTCTCAGCACACTTGCTGGAGACCTACTAGGCACTAGGCACCCAGGCTTGTCTCCAGTGAGTGGCCAGCCAAGGGAGCCGACCGATGAGGAAAATGCTGACCGAGGTGCTGGGGCCACCACGGGCAAGGAGCACACCGGGGCAAGGCAGGGAACCCTCCAGGGTTGGCAGCTGCCTCACCTTGGGGCAGGGTGTCTCAGGGACCTCTACCTGCCCAGGTGGCTCAGCAGCTGGCCCTGAGTGTGCCCCTGGTACCCAGCATGCAGAGCCCAGCTACAAAACTCTCTGCTATGACCGGGGGTCCCATCCCCGATTTCAGCGGGTCCTTGCTAAGGGACACCCTGCGGAAGGGCGACTGGGAACGTGGACGGAGTGCTTTTTCAGGATTTTGGGGACCTTACCCCATCTCCCCCACCCCATCCTCGACCCACATAAATCTGACATGACGTCCTGGGTGGTCCCAGCATGGGTCCCCCAAAAAACTCTCCCTCCTGCCTTAGGGCCTCCTGCAGGGGCAAGCACTGCTGGCTTCAAAAGTAGCCCAAATCCAGGCAAGGGAGGGGAGCTGCGACAGCACACTGCACCGGGGGCACAAGGCCCTGACCACATGCCCCAAGATGCCCCAAGGATTCTGGACAGACATCCCCGCCAAGAACACAGGCTTCTCCACAGCCGTGGTCAACTGCTGACACCCGGGCAGGGGTGAGGGTTGGGGTGGGGTAGGGTGGGCAGTTCCAGGTTGCACCCTGGTATCTTCTCACCATCTGAACTTAAAACAGCAAGTTAGGATGGACAGACGGACAGGGTGGGGTGTCGGCCAGGAGGAGCTTCCTGCCTATTGGGTGCCCGGCTCAACGAGACCACATTTCAGCCTGTGCAGCTGGCAGTAATAGAGATGCTGGCCCAGAAACACCCTCACAAGGCCAAGACCTATCCAGCGCTATCCCCAGGGTGGCGGGCTCTGCCTCAGGGGCAGCTGCTGTGGCCACAGCTGTTCCTGCCCCGCCAGGTGTTCCCTAGATGGCTGAGAGGACGCCCTGCCCCACCCTGCCCACCCATCCTGGAGCCTGTGAGGGAGGGAGGTCTGCATTTCACGGGACTGTTTCCCAGTCCAGAACAACCATCTTCACCTGCCACTGACCACACTCCCAGGTCACGTCCGCCAATCTTGCACTCGGGAGAGGACATCTCCCTTCCCCATCACTGACCACCTGCTGAGAGTTTCCGGCAGCAGCACCATGCCATGGTCCCCTCCAGCCTTGTTAGCCTCTCCAGTCTGTTCCCATGTGCCTGGCTTTCTCCTGCCTCAGGGCCTTTGCATGTACTGTGCCCCTTTGTCTCAGCTGGCTGCTGCTCCGCCTGCTCTCGCTGACTGTCCTGACCTTTGGGGCTTTCACCCAGTGGTACTATCTCATTTAGTGATTAGTTCACTTGTTATCTCTATCCCTGTTGGAATCTGCCATACCTCACCCCACCCAGTGTCCACCCCAGGTCCCTGGGCAGTGCCAGGATGGGAGGGGAGAGAGGTGGCAGAGAGGCTCCTGGGGAAACTGAGATTGCAGGCTACTCCATGGAGAGGTGAAGCCCCGGGTCCTGACACAGCTGCGCCGCCACCAAGGGGCAGGGCATCAGAAAAGCCGGGTGGGGCAGGCCCTGAGCTCTGGGGGCACCCCTCTCCTTCCCTACCCAGCCCCACCTGCCTCCCTTTCTGTGTAATGGGCACCCTGTCCTCCAGCTGTTCCCAACCTTCAGCTCTCCCTTAGGCTTCGGCAGGTAAGAACCCACAGCTGCCGGGTGCTGATCCCCTTGCCTCCAGGTCCCACTGACAGTGACCCAAGCACAGTGTCCGCTAAGGGACAACAGGCACCACAGCAAGGACTAAGCTCAGGGTAAAATGTCTCAAAGTCGCCCACGGCTCAGCCCCACACAGGCTGAGGGCAGAGCTGGAGGCCATCGGTAGCCACACCCACCCTCCTGGGCCGGAAGCCTGGGTGCAGCTCCTGCACCCACAGCCTTGCAGCCCTGGGGCCCCGAAGCAGAAACTGGTGTGGCCTGGCCTCTTCTCCCCGGGGCCCACAGGCCTGCGGGGGCTGCAGGTCTGGCCCGAGGGTCCAGGCCAGGGGTAGGGGTTCTGACTCCACCCAGCTCTTCCTAAGAGAACATACGCGTCCACCTATCGATCTGAAGCAAGCAGAAGCCTAAATTTAATCTTTCCCTTCGAAACAGACAGATCAGCAAACCTTCAGGAGCTGGTGTTTTCTAAAAAGCTCAGCACAGCCCCAGGCCCCGCCCAGCCCGGGCCAATTTCCGGAGGCCTGGTCCCCGTGGAGGCGCTAGGGCTCCTCCGGCCACCCGGCCCGGCTCCCACTGCCTCCGCCCGGCAAGACCCCTGCCCAGGCTCCCCCAGGTTTGCTGCCAGCCTCCGATCTGGGCTCCCCGGGGCTCGGCGTGCTTCCTGAAGAAACTTCCTCAGGAAGCAGAGAGCTTCCCCCATTTCCTGTGTTCCCAGAACTGGCGGGGGGTGCGGACGGAGTCATGGGCCTTCCAAGTAGCCTGGGCCTCAGGGAGGGCTCAGCACTACGGTGACCTTGGCCAAGGCCCAGCCCCACCACACCTCAGTTTCCCCAACCACACATAGGAGGCATCTTCCCTCCCCTCCTGGACCCTGCCAAGGACCCGGGAACCAGCCTGCCAGACCCTTCCCTCCCTCAGCCCCAGAACCTTCCAGAGAGATGTTGCAGAGTCCGTGTGGCCTTGTGACTCGCCGCTGGCTGCAGGTCGGCATTCTCTTGTCACGGAGGTAGAGGTGGGCACCCAGACGGAGCAGAGCGGGAAGAACAGTCTTCTGCTGGGGGCGGGTGAGGCTAATGCTCCCAGGCTGCCCGTGGGCCCTCCAGCTCCCTCTGTAACGTGGCCTCTAAGAGCGGTGGCCGCCAGGAGTCAGAGGACAGATAACTGGCCTGATGTCTCCACCATGCCTGGCTCTGTGGAGACAGATGGAGGACTTTAGTGCCCAAAACACCCTTGGGTGAGAAACGGAGGCAGGGCTACGGTGTGAGAGCAGGGCCTGGAGTCTGTCCTCGTGCCCACAGTGGCAGAGCAGCGGGGTGGGAGACAGGGTACAAAGACTGTGATCTGCCAAGGGGACTGTCCTTCCTCCCACCCCGCCTTCCCTCCCTTTTCCATGGAATCCTGGGGCACAGACCCGTGCTGCAAGGCACACGTGCGCCATCTGTCCATGGAAGGCCATTACGTGGA
This sequence comes from Noctilio leporinus, assembly GCA_004026585.1. Taxonomy (NCBI): domain Eukaryota; kingdom Metazoa; phylum Chordata; class Mammalia; order Chiroptera; family Noctilionidae; genus Noctilio; species Noctilio leporinus. The sequence goes on along the minus strand of PVIW01001679.1, from coordinate 59,315 downwards.
CAGGAACTGCTACTTTCTATTTGTGTGAACTTTTCAATGCTGCGATGAGCACCGAGGACCCCCCAGCCCCGCAGTGCAAGGATGGAACCATGACTGTCCTCCACTCCCACCCGCTGTCCAGAACTGTCCCCAGGCCTCCCTCTTTCCTTCAGAGTCCCCTCACCGGTGCTTTCACGTCGCACACCTTCGCCAGCGCCTTGGAGAGGAGCCCTTCTCCCGTCCCACCCCCCGCCCAGCTCAGGGCTGCTCTCCCCACTCAACCTCGTGCTCCTAAGAAGCACTGGTGTTGCCAGGTATGGCTGTGGCTCGTCCCATCCTCTGTCCCGCTGGCAGGAAATGCTGCCGTCCATCCAGCACCGGAGGAGAGGCCAGCAAGCCCTCACCCCAGAATTGCTGGGTTTCCTAATCCCCACAGGCTGGTGGGTGTACCCTGCACAGGACCGAGGTTGATCATCTTTTCCCAGGTTTATTGGCCAAGCGACCGCAAAAGTCCAGCTTGTGACTTGAGCCTGTTTTCCATCAGCTGTTGACTCTTCCCCTCTGGCTGGCAGGAGGTCTTTATTTTCCAGGTACTGACCCATTTCAAGTGCAGCAGACTCCTCTCCCCACTGTGCCGCCTATATTTCTCTAAGGTGGTTTTTATAAACATGTTCTTGGTAAAATTTCAGAATGCGTCCCTCCCACTTTTCTCCCCAGGAACCTCGATAGCAGCATGTGGCTGGTTCCTCCACGGCTCTGCCTTCAGGGCACCAGGCTGTGAAAAGGTGGGTCCCTGTCCCCCTGCTGACTTCAGGACGGATGAGTCCCAAGGGACCCTACCTCCTAGTGACAACTACACCCTGGAAAGGACACCTCTTTAGGGCATCTCACAAAGGGGGAGGGGGCCTCAAGGGACACCCGAAACAAATCAAGCACATGTGAGCCAGGCCCCAAATGTCCAGGGTTCCCTGGGTGGCCTGAGCTGGACAGGAGTACCCAGGAGTTGGGGGCCAGTGTGAACCCAAGTCTGAGGGTCTACAGGACAGAGGGCGCACTGGGGCAGAGCTGGCTAGGCCACAGTGCCCTAAAGGCCAGCTGGCCAAGGTGGACCCTGGCCAGGTCTCAGCCCCGGACCTACCCACCTCAGAAGTCGGAGCTCTTGGAGGCAGGACACGGCCCCACCCTGTCCTCACAGGCAGGTGGCCAGCAGGAAAACAGCCTCAGAAGCAAGTGAGCTGACTGCCGGCGGTGGAGCTCCAGGCACTGGCTGAGTCAGTGCAAAGACAGCTGAGAGAGCAGGGCAGGGCGTCCAGCTTGTGGCCTGTCACCTGCTGAACTGAGCCGCCATGGCTCAGCTCGTGGATGGAAACGTGGAATGACCGTGGGGGGCTGGGTGAGCGCAGTTGTACGTGTTCAGAGCAGCCAACGTGAGCAGGGGGGACAGCACCCCTAGAGGTGCTGCTCCCCATGGGCAGGTCCCATCCCGACACACCGGCTGCGTGAGCAGAAAGTGCCAGGATCCCCGCGGTGGGAGGTGTAACCACAGGACACTCAGAGATTATGCCCATTCTTTTTTTTTTTTTTTTTAATTTTATTGTTGTTGTATTACATCCATCCCCTT